>JBAMCP010002320.1:0-13297 GCA_037075105.1 Lissocephala sabroskyi | reverse complement strand
TCGGCCTTGAAGTTCGTAGATTGCGCGCAAGTCTGTTTTTATGGGCTGCCAGTCTTTCACTATACCGATTGGTATGCTTCTAAAAATATTGTTTTAGCTTTCTTTGATTTTGAGAATCTTTTGTTTTATTCATTGTGGATCTAGGAATCCCTTCGTATATCCACAACCTTCTCTTCTTCTAATATTTCCCCTTTTCCTGCCCTAAACTCAATGCTCTTTGTCTTTGATATTGAGAACTCTTTGCTTCATTCTCTTTGGATCTAAGGAACTTTTCGTATATTCACAACATTAAGTTTCCTAATCTGATATTTCCACGTTCTCTCTCCCGATCTCAGTGCTCATTAAACTACTTATAAGCTTTTATGTTTATGCATCCTTCGTTCCGCTTTTTTTCTGCCTTTTTTAATTGTTATTTTTATTGAGGGGTTCTTTCATATAATCTGCGATATTGCCAGCCCACAAATCAATATTTAACGTCGATGCGAAGTGCCTGTCGGCCAAATGCATTAAATTATGAAATTTCCTTTTATGGAAATATTAAAAATTTCCCATACTTCAATATTTATATATCCTGCTTGTCAAAGCAGCCAACACACACATCGCATTGCATTATAAGCAGTCCGACGAGCAGATCTGACACACGGACAGCTGGACAGCTGAAGAACAACACTCTGTGAAATTAAATAACCACCGCCAGCGCGATTCTCATGGGCAATTGTGAGCGAGTCTGCTGTTCAAACATTTCATTTCCATTAGCACATTTTCTGCGGTTCTTGGATGGTTGGCGCTGGCGTCTGTCCTGTTGGCCGGCGGGAGGGCTTATTTGCATGCAAATAAACAAATGATTGAATGGCTGCGCGAAACCAAATGAAGACAAAGCCTGTGGCCAAAAGTTGTTGGCCAAAAAGTCGGTTGGCTGGTTGGCGGTTGTCTCCTCGCTCAAGACAAACACATTTTGGCCGAGATTGTCACCGCCATTGCGCCTTGCATATCGATGAGTGTGCCTGCCTTGTCCTGCCAACGAATCTCGTCCAGAACCCGGCCGTCTTATTGATGGGCTGCCGGAATGACAACATGGCTTGTTGGCAAACAATCCACAGTCCGTGCCAGCGGCCAGCCAACCCAACATCCATCCATCCAACCATCCATCCGCATCGATGTTGACAACGACAACAAGGCGGCCTGCTTGGGATCCCGTTGCCGGTCTCCACCCGACTGGGGGGACGCTGCGGTTAACCGTCAACCACTTGACTGACTTTTGTTGCGAATTATTATTATTATTTTTATTATTATGACGCGGCCGTCTTCGAATTTACATAGTCAGGTGGGCACGAGCATTGCATTTCAATTGACAAGTCCCTTTTTCCCCTCCTGCTACTTCGCGGCTCAGTGTCATTGCCGTTGACGAGTCCATTGCTCTTCCGGCCCCGGAGGACAGGTGCCGCCGATAGTTTGTTTCGCGTCGTCGGCTTCCTGGGTCGCTGTGATTTGATTTGATTACATTAGCGGTGTCCACGGATGCCTCACGGGTGGCGTCTCCGGGGGACTTCATTTTACCCTCCAAAGTTATTTGCTCAAGTGCAGGATTTCTAGTTCGTTTATCATTTTCTTCTCTTGTCCATTTTATGTTTTACTTTGCCTGCGCTCTCTCGGCTCCTATTTCCTCACTTCTCCCCCCTGAATAGAAGCAGTGGGAAACTTTATTTGTTTCTTTTCTGGAGGACAGACAAGTTACCCGGCTACTTTCTTATGCCATTGCCACATTTCCACTTGCCTCACTGACTCACCGACCGACGGGACTGCACTTGTGGGCGCTGGCTGGTCGGTCGGGGGAATCCTGGCGGTGGGTGGGGGGCTCACGTTTCAGCATTTACAGCAAATTTGCAAGTCATAAACAAGTTTTTGCCTTTTTCTTTTACTTTGTCTCTGTCTCGGCCGCCGTTCGGTTTGTCTTGTACTTTTCCTCAGCCCTTCTTTTTATATAGTTTAGGTCTACCTCTCTATATATATATATTCATATCCTGTGTCGTGGTTTCTTTTTTATTGTTTTGCTGATTGTTTTCTCAAGGGTGCAATAGTAAAACTTTTGAGAGGAAACAGAGACGCACAGACAATTATAAAAAGGATAATGATCGAAGGTTCAACTTTCCAAAGGTTTTTTTTCGTTTTTCTACTGTCGCCACCAGCAGGTCCTTAGGGAAACTACAAATTGCAAAAACAATTAAAGCAATTCTAATCGCTGAAACAACTAGAAGTTGAGTTAGTTAATTGGAGTTCATTTTGATAAATAAATGAAATGATATTTGATATAGGAGTCTCCTTTTGAATAGATCGAAAAAGAAAAGTTCAAGTTCTCTGGTCAGACAGATCGAAGGAGTGAACTCAAATCGATTATACTTCGCCTGATGACATCAGCTAGAAAAAGGTTCTATAAATTCGCAATGCAATTAAGAAAGGATGAACTTTGGTTAGGAGGATTGTGGGGTTCCTTCTCGTTATCTGTGATTGTGGCGAGGCGACAATTTGATGTGATTTTTTTTGCTTTTACCGTCAATCGCATAACTCATTTAGCTGAGTGCTTTCCGTTGTTTTCTTTTGTAATTTTAGCCAACAGCGAACCAGCAAAATTGTCCTTGAAAAAAGTACTACTAAAATACCAAAGAAACAAAAGCCAGCCATCAATCAAAAGTTGTGGCTCGGGCGTGGGCGTGGGCTGGGCGTGACTATCTCGGGCCCATCGCCCCGCAAAAGTGCCATCGAGAATTACAAGCTGGTCCGTCAGTCCGTCGTATCGTTCAATGTCATCGGCTTACTTTCGGCCAGCCAGGTGTTTGTAGGCTTGTGCTGGGGGTCCTTTCTGGATACTCTTTCGGGTCCGAATTAGCATATGACTCATGGCGCGACGTCCTCGTCGTTGTTGCTTTTGTTGTGGTTGTTGCCGTTGCGGTTCGTTTGCTTAGCCATTAATAATGGAAAGCGTACAGTTTGTCGGTTGGACATGGCGGTGGGGGCGACGGTGGATTGTATAGTCGACTTTTGGGCGCTATGGCAATACCACTTAAAAATAGCTAAACGCAAACAAAAGGCGAGCCAAGTCGACAGAGGCGCGACGGGCCCGGCAATTAGTCCGGGGTGGCAGGACCAGCGCCCGTGGCCGCATCTCCAAACCATAAATCGTCATCGTTGTCAGGGAGTTGTAGTCAGGGCAAATATAACACATATGCTCAGTTGAACTTTTCAGTTAGTTACACACACACACACACACACACGCACACTCGGGCACAATGCAAACGAATGAGGAGTTACTGCTTCGGCGAGAGTATTTTGCCCATTTGCCCATTTTCAGTTGACAATTTTCATAAAAGGATGCATTGCAGCGCGCATAGCCCTGCCCCCGGCCACACCCACTGGCACGCCCCCAAACGACCCCCTGATTGTGCAACATTTTTATCCTGTTGTTGGCTCTGCAGCTTTGGCATTGTTAGTCAACGTTTGGCGACAGCCTTTCCGCTCCTGTTGTTTTTTCTCCAACCAAACATATGCACATTTTTCTTTCGTCATGCGAAAACTTGATTTGTCCAGGACCCGGTCGGTCGTCTTTCCTTCGCCTGGAAATGTCAACATTTTCCTAAGCAAAACTCTTGACATTCTCTCATTGCAATTTGTGCCATCATAAGCTGCTCGCTTTGCCGCTCGTTGCATAACATCAGAAATTGTAGAAAATCCGATTTCACCTTTTCTTATAAGTAGAAGATTTTGCCGTTCGCTTCACCTTTCCAACGAAGTGTGTCAAGTGCGCTGGCGTTGTTATTTCACGTGGGAAATTCACAAGCACTACGCACATGTCCAATTTGCCGGTTGGGTGCGGGGCTCTCCCACCTACCGATCAATAAATATCCAATTATACAGTAAGTCACTGTCGTTTCGTTCATAACTGGGGCTTTTTTTCTAGGCCACGTCGCCAAGGCACTTAGAATTTAGAACCCCCGGCAGTCTAAACGGGAATTACCCTACGATCCATATTAAAATCCCTTAAAATTCAGATAATTAATATATTTTTAATTAATCTCATTTATTCATAGTTTCATAAAACATTTCAAATTTAAAGTATTTAGTAGTGAAGTCCTTTATTTAGTTCTTCAAATCGGGGCTTCTAAAATCCTTTCTACTTGATTTTTCCTTTGGGGTATTTCGGTTTTGCGCCATCTCTCTTTCTTGGCAGGACTCTCAGTCGCTCGGGCAGGTTTTTGTTAGGTGACCTAGAAAAAGAACAATTTATATATACGGTAGGTTAGGCTGATATTTAGTTAAAACTTCGTTTCAGGGGGCTAAGCAGAATTTTCAAAAAAACCTTCTATAACTACGGGTGGTTAAGCTGATTTTTTTTAAATTTTAAAAATTATTGCATACTTTTAGGCGCAAAACGAGACAAACCCTGGCCTACCCCCACGTCGAAAATTTTGCGGCTGAAAAAGCGTTAGGTCCCCGACGAATAATAATACTCACCCAAATTGATGGCGCCTACGGAAAATTCCCTGAAAAAAAGAAAAATTCGAATCAGTTAAATCAAATTTTGTAAGAATTAACCCCTAAATAATTTTATAGGTCCCTACGAAGTCTAAAATCCTAATCTGTACCTAACCCTTTATTTTAGGACCCACTAATTAAACTTCGTTTCAGGGGGCTAAGCAGAATTTTCAAAAAAACCTTCTATAACTACGGGTGGTTAAGCTGATTTTTTGAATTTTTTTAAATTTACTCACCCGATTCGAAGGTTAAAGAGGGAAATCCACTGTGAGTGCTTTTGGTGAAGTCCTGTGAAAGTCCTGCAAGTAAACGGAAATTTCTTACCATTAAAACAATGGGAAATTGGATTACGAGAACTTATTAATAGCTTAGCCTTACGGATTTATATCGCAACAAAAATAATTTAAATTTATTTAAATTTCTTTAAAAGTCCCTTGAAATTTTGGGAATTTTAAAGTTAAATGTTTTCTATTGATTTTGCCAGCTGCCTGGTGGACTTTAATCTGTCAGAGGCTCTACTTTTCCCTCGTTACGTTAAGGCAATGAAAGTTTTTTATTTTGTTCTCAACTTGTAAATTTTTAACTAGGAACAAGCCAGCTAACCTAACCCGGGCCCTCGTAATCTAGACTCCTTGTAACGCCCGCATGTAACTGTCAACTGAGTGGGAGAAACTTTGAAAAGCATTGGCCTTCGAGGCGGCGGCTGGGCCGACGATGGGCCGCTGTGCATTTTGAATGCAAAGAGCTTAGGCAAGGGGAATGAAAGTTACTGGAAAAATAAAAGTACTTAAAAAACTTAGAAACAACGAGACGAATGACTGACACAAAGGCCTTGGATGCGGGGTAGCGGGGTGAGGGCTTTCTGATTCAATGGACCGGCATTTGGTCGGGTAATGCGACAAATTTGAATCGGAACCCTTTGAATTGGCAGTTGCCCGAAACGCGCGTACGCAGCAAATTGAATTACATCCGTCGACAAGGGAGACGAGGTGCTCCGCCTTTTTTCGGAGGGGGTCGAATTGACCCCTCCGCACACACGGGCACCGACACAATAATCGTTTCCGCTCGACTTTCCGGCAATTATGGTGAATCAACGGGTTGACGGCTGCTGGTCCATGCTGACAAATCAAATTGAATGGCAGTTCGGGGAGCTGTGGAAGGGAAAGGTTGTTCGGCAAATCAAAAGCCAAAACACACAAATAAAATCAAAAGTGCGAATGCCAAGTGTGTGAGGCAGTCGATCCCAGCGGGACATTTAAGCGGATCGACCGTCCTTCGCCACGGGGAGACTTAAAGTTGCTTGGGTTTCCTTTGAAGGACCTTTTTGCGAGGGTGGATTGGCGTCCTCCGTCTAATTGTTGAAGAAGCCCGCCTCATATGAGGTCCGCTTCTCCGGCCATCGTCTAATTGAAACATTAACTTTTGAAGACCGTCAGCCCGGGATTTTTTTCTCTGCCTTTAATGGCATAAAAGATTTAAATTCATTTGGAGAGGAGATGGCGGCGTCAGTCGTCCTGGGGCCAAAGGAAGTTGGGAGCTGTATGAGCTCAAAGGAAGCACTCAATTTATGCAAATCTCATGTAAATCTGTCGAGTGCGGAGTCGTCCTGTCGACCGGCCCGATAAAGTGAAAGCCACTCGCCCCCAGGCCCTGCCGGGGACGAATGATGAGCGGGCGCTAAAATTGCGCGAGGAATTGTCATTAAACGGCCAACAGGGGCGAAATCCTGTCGTAGACAACAACGGGAGGCAAAGATTTGGGTGTGAAAGGAACCTGCTGTTTTTGAGGGGGTGACAAAAACATGTCTGCTGTTTTGTCGATTGAGATGCTGTTTACAGTTTGAGAGCCACTGGCTGGGCCAAAACTACGCCCACCCAGACAGCTGGCATCTGGCACGAAGGCTTTATGGCCCGATTCGTCTAGGTTATCCCATAAAAGATAATGAGCTGGTGGTGGTAGTCATTTTAACCGCCCGCCGACTGCCATCATTCCCAAATCACAGTCCAAATTCCCCGCCACGCTTGGCTGAATGCATTTTGAAGTGCACGGCAAAGGCTGCCCGTAAATGCCAGCGCGCCCGACCCCCAACCCCCCCTCGGAATTTCCAGGGCAACTGGCAAAGCTTCCAGTTGCCATTTCCTCTCCAAAGTTGCTAATGGAGTTGAATGTCGCCGCTTCGTTTGCTTCCAAAGTGCGGACACGTGCCATGACGTGGACTCTCCCCCAGCGCTTGTGCCTTAGATCGAAGTACAGTGTTGACAAAAACATTGTAGACCGACGGACGGCCAACAGGTGCAGGGGGAGGGGCGGCGTTTCGGGGGTCGATGAACGCCTGGCCAGCAATGAATTTGCATGGGCGCCCCGTCCATTTCGCTTTATTGCTCACATTTATCGCATTCATCATTTTCGCCAACGCCAACGACGTCGTCGACGGCCACAACAACCACCCCCGAAGAGCTATCACAAGCTGGCACACGTTGTTGCCGCTTGCAACATTTTGTAGCATGTTATCAGCACAGCAGCAACAGCAGCGGTCCTCCCCCGTTGGGGGTGGCTCGCCGGCCGGGCGCTTTTTGGGGGGTTGCAATCGATAGACCGACAGGGGCTGGCCCGGGCCAGGCCAACAGTTTGTGGTAGGCAAGGTGGTTATAATTGTTTGTTGACCAGCCACCGACATCAAGCAGCGGTGGTGGCAGCCTCTCCGGCCCCACAGGTGGAGCGCTGGTCCGTCATTTCATTCGAGTTACACAAAGTCAAACACTCGATAAGATTGCTGCACGGGTCTCCATGGATTCTATTGCGCCCATTTTTTATGATTTATACGTTGGCAATGTTGTTGCTGTTGTTGTTTGGTCTTGAGAGCAATTGAGGCGAGGTCCTTGCGCTGCCTTCATTTACATTTGTTTATTGAGCTCTTTTTATATTCTGCTTGCTTTTCTTGCGTTTATCGCGTTTGCCATTACACTTTTCCGATGCCCGGGCCGTCCAGCAATTTCTAATTTTAAACCAATTACAGTTGTCAACGTTGTCAGGTCCCTGCCGTCCTTTCGTCCCTCGTTTCCTTGGCTAATCCAAGCTCCACATATTTATTTTCATTAGAAGGCGTCCGCGTTTGCGTCCGCGTCTCTCGAGCGCAAAGTTTTCAATTTCATTTTCTACAGGGGCGAAATTTCAGGATCTACTAAATTTTGTTAAGCTCCCTCCTGACGGTCGTTGGTGGCCAGGGAAGTAGGAATTGAATTTCCATTGGGGGAATCCCTAGGAAACCTGCCAGAAAGTTGGGTTCTCTGCATTTAAAGATTCAATAATTTTCGTAATACGCAAATTGACTTAAAACCAAACTCCTCTCAAGTTACTGCTTTTGGAGGCAACTGTACAGGGAAGTAAAAGCCATGGACGGTTGGGTTTAAGCTTCTTGGATTACAAATTTCGCACCTACTTGGGTTTCAGGGCCATCGCGACTGCATTCACTTTTTCAGCTACCGTGGAAACGACGGGACTGTACTTGGATGCTTGGCAACAATTTCGCCATTAGCTCATTCAAATTGCCGTTGTTGTGATCTTGATAATCGCGTTCATCATTGCGATGGCGGTTATGAAGCGCCCTTTCAATTGTTTGGGCGGCCGTCGGCGGCTGATTGTGAAAAACTGTCACGACAATTGTCGCCGGCATTGTCGTGCATCGCTTGTTGTTTGGGGAAAAGTTTCGTATATGAAATTTACAGCATTTTTGGCTTGGCAACCAGCGGCACATGAATCGCAATGTCTGCGCAAATAATTTCATTTGGTTCAATGAGTTGAATTGTCGAAATTGACAAGAGTGTGGAATTGAAAACAATTTGCTGATAATTTTATTAGAAATTTCTTGTTTATCTCAAACTCGAGATTGTGAGTCATTGCCGGCGAAAAAAACGACCTCAGAGGTTTCCTCTTTCAAACAAAAGAACGAGAAGACTTTGTTATCAGATTGAATTTCTTTTCCACAACCAAATTGAATGTAAATTTTCGCTGCGAATTGTATGAAAATCGAATTTCCAATTTCATTTCCTCTGTTTCGTCATAAAAAAGCTGCCTTTAAAATTTGATAGCCTTAATATTCTTTTGCTTTAAATACCCATCAATGGCTTTCAAACTGTAACCCATGCAATTTTGTATTCTCGGCTGGGGGAACTCGACTAGTTTAGTGTCAACATTGTATGCGTAATGAGCAAAGCCTCTCAGCCAGCTTAAACCATCGCACCGTCTATTTGTCCACTTCGGAACGAGGTGCACTTTCTGTTTGCCCTACCGGACTGCCCGGTCCGTCCTGAGCTGCATGTGTAATCAACATTAAACTGTATTTTGTAATCAACTTGGAGGCACACAAAAGTTTGCAGAGAACTACTTTCTGGCCAACCTGCCAGCTCAGCAGGCGGAAGTGAAAGCTGGGAAAATTCCGTTCAGGTGTCGCCGTCCTCTTTGTCGAAATTGCAACTCATGCAGGCGACAGAGGGATGCCAAGCCAAGCGAGAGTCCCGGCCGGGCCGGGCTCGAGGGCAAACACATTATAAAATCTATACACGCTCTAAGCGCACTTTTAACCCATTAACGCCCCACACGGCAGCAGACGCAGCATTCGTTCTTAATGTTCAGGTGATGACGCCGCTGAAAGTGTGCGCAGGCACCCGACCCGCAGGCTGGCTGGGAATGTCGATAGCTTGGCTCTTCTCTCGTTGAGGAAATAGTGTCAACATTAACACCTTGCTGGATTTTGCCACGCCTATTGTCTATTGTTTGCAGGGCCCCGTAAAGCCCATTCTAACGCTTAGGACAAAATGTTTTATCGTCTGTGCATAATAAATTCGATGTTGCCGGGACCCGAAGTTTAGTTTCGCTTTGTATGCAATTTACTAGGAAAATCGTCGCCGGCGAGGACGAGGGAATAAAGTTATTGACATGTGGCCGTGATGGGATCAGTGACGGTCGCCCGGACTGCCACAGTAGATTTTCCGGCACACTGCACGCATTAGACACACTCGACTGGCCGAGCAAACTGCCTTGCACTTTTGCGTAGTTGCAGGTTTCCTTGTGTCTTATCAGCGGGCTTAAGAGGGTTGATGTCATTATATTGACAATATGCTGGTTGCAGCAGCTGCTGGGAATGGTTTGCGCCAGTGCTTGCCAAACCTTCGAGCAGCAAAAAGTATGCTATGGTTTTTTGCTGCGGCCCGCTGTCAAAAAACTTTGCTAGGGAAACGCAACGACTTTGCTCTTTTGTAATTATTTTAAAAGCTCAACTTGTGCACGTAAAAGCCGTTAGCCGCGATTGCCACTCAAGAACATAAACAAAGGACATCGGAGAAGGGCAAAAACTTCAAAAACTGCCAGAGTATGTGGCGGTGCTGCAAATATTTGCCCTTCTCGAAGGCCCCCACAAGTGCAGCGCTTATCAGCGCCCCGTTTGCGCTGTTTGCTCGACTTCCGGCCGACCAGCGACTCGGCAAACTCCACTCCTGTTTGCCTGCTGCCAGTCAAGTGGCAGACTAGCCCGGGATTTTCTACAATTTTTCGGCTGCTCTGCTCCGCCCAGCCGTCCACTTATCAAAGTTCATATTTTTTCCAACTTCTGGCCGAAATGCAGTTACGGCGCCGTGCGCCATTAGCCCTCGAGACGGCCGTGCCGTGCCCCCCAGAGACCGATTCCGGGCCGAGCCACGCCCCCACACACATACAAAATGATAATGAGCATAAACGCTGCCGATTATGATGATAATTAGAATGCAGGCAGCAAGCAGATTTCCAGGGCCAAGTCTCGTCGCCGTCAAATTAAATTCTCTGGCAGCGGGTGGGCCTGCCTGCATTAAAATATGCGTAAATGAAAGGAAATTTATGTGTGTGTGGAGGCAAAGTTGTTTACCCGCCGTCTTAGCCTCTCAAGGAGGCGTCCTTTGGAGTGTCTGGCGGCTTTAAAGTTTCTGGGCGAATAAATCAGCCACAAGTCCTTGACTTGACTGCAAGAATATTGCTCATCTTAGGGCAGTTTCTATGCGATTTTAATGGCTCGTAGATGTCAACGGAGTGTCGTGCCAAACAGCCTTTGTTGGCGTCAACAGCCAAACACTTGAAACTTTGCGCCAGACGACGCGTCGGCAAAGCCTTTCCCCTCAGCCGAAACTTAATTGTCCTTTCGATCGACAGTTGTTAATATTTTCTTTAATTATTTGGAAACTTTGGGGGCGAGTGAAACTTCCCCATCGAACCCTTGACTCGTTTTTCAGCTCGCTCGAGTGCTTTGGGCTCAATTGACTTTTGCTTTTCATGGGCTGCGCGCCGGTTGAGTTCCCATTTTGCCAGTCGATTGCACTTGACATCTCAATAATTTTCCATTTATTTTTTTTGTCTTAATTTCACCGTTTTGCGGAAAGCACTTGGAAAATTGTCAAAAACAAGACGGCGCCATCGACCGACCGGTCGGTCGGTCAACTATCATTGACCCAAAAAAGAGTTCGGCGAGGCTCTCAAAATTGAATTTTCATGCAATTACACAAATTGTTTCTCTGCCTGGGGCGACCGCAACTTTTGGGGTCGACGGTCAACGCAATTTCATTTTGCCAAAAATCCATTCGGCCGAGGCAAACCTCATTTGCAATTTTCTCAGGAGCCCGGAAAATTGTGTCGTTATTGTCGTCTCGCCCGGCCGACTTCATTATCAGATCACATTTCGTATTTATGAGTTTTGAATTAAGTGCGATTTTTTATTCCCATGTCTCAGCCTCCTCAAATATTTATCGATTCAAAAGAATGCACGAGGCGAAGTCCTTTGCGTCCCCCTGCCAAAATGTTTTAGTGGCTGTCAGGTTTGAATATTTAAACCCCCGACGGACAGTCGTCCCTTGCCAAAAGTGTTAACTTTGCCGGTTGCCGGTGAGGACCCTCGGGCTGTTGCAATAACGATGACAACTTCGATGATGGCATAAATCGCTCAACCAACGATTTGCCCGCCCAACGAAATCAAAGTCTGGCCCGAGGCGCCAACAACTAGAAAAGCACTCAACTTCAGTTTGATGGGCTGTCAGTTTGGCATCCGCTCGCCTCCCCTAACTCAGTCATTCGAAAACCGAATTATTGTATTTTTCAATTCCCTGTCAAAAACGCTGCCGTCCGACAGTCGAACTACTCGGAAAACACCTTGGGAAAACCACTTACCGCATTTGCGCCGCAAACAATTTCGACTGTCTGCTCTTCTCGTCGCTCTTTTGCAGTCATTTAAGTTAATTGCAGGTGGTCGGGGGGACAGATGACAGAAACTTAAAAGTGCTACTGCTGCCAGTGGCTGTGTGGGCTTTTGGGGTGTGGCTTTGGGGCACAGGTGAATGGCTGGGGGTTCCCAGCATGACTAGCCGGGAATTTCTGGTCACCCTGATGGTCATTTGGGAGCTTTGCACATTGAATTTGAATTTTAATTAGGAAAACCTTCACCCAATTGTGGTCACCTGCCTGTGGCAGCTGCCACCTTCCAATAAATCATTTGGATGTCTTTAAGCAAATCCCGGAGATTTCGAGAGACCCGGCGCTCGGGTTCCCAGGAAGGTTGCGATGCAGGAAAAGAAAACCTTCTTAATTAATAATAAGTTTTAAGTGCGGCGCGTCAGGCTCGTTAGGTTGCCGGCTCGTTGTCTTTGGGACGCACGCACAGGCAGCGTCAGCGATACTGGGGGGGAAAAAGGCACACGCTCATTTTCATTTTCACTTGGAGCAAATGGGATGAATCCCTTCCCAGTCCCCTGAACTTTGTGTAATTCGATGCCGGTCGGTCGGCTGGCGGAGTGCCCGCGTTGCCGTTGGCTTCGCTTCGTCTATTAATTAAATTAAAAACTTCATAGTCGCGTCAACCCAGCGCCGTCGTCCTGGCTACGTCATCCGCCGTCATCAGCTTCGGCGACTCCTTAAAACTCCGAAGGAGTTGACTTGCCTCTTAACGGGTAACTAAGCGCGAACATGGAAATTATAATGCAAAGGGAATGTCATTGTACCAGCCTTTTTTTGCAGGAAAACTGCAGTAATAAAGGCGGAAATGGCTGGGCAAATAATCAGGGAAATTCGAGATAGCTTTGCTTACCGAGAAGTCAAAAGAAAGGCAGAGCAGTGCTTGTCAAACTGTGCCAAGCCCTTTTTGATTATCCACTTTGCGGCGCTCGTTAAAATTCAACACAGCAAAGGATGGGCTATAAAAAAAGAGTATTTGGTGGCCTACCCCCACGTCGAAATTTGAATTGCTGAAACCCCTCGCCTGCCCCTCCCAGGAAAAATTTCTACTTACCTGAGTTGCGGGTCCTCCTGGAAACGTCCTGAAATTATAAAAAATAAATAGCGTTAGTAAAGATTATAAAGAGTTCTAAATAAATATAAATTAATACATAATTATATATTTTTAAATATACATATATTGAAAATGTCGAATTTCTGGCGTATTATTGGAGGGGCGTGGCGATTCGACCGCCCATTAATCTATCTGAATATATTGCCCTTTAAGTTCGAGGTGAAATCACACTTTTTCCAATATTGTTAAGGGGTTTTTTTTTTAATTCAATTCATTTTATTCCCTAGGAAGCGCTCAGGATGGTTGAGCTTAACCTAGCGTGGACTAATAAATGTTTGATGGAATTTTAGATTCCTTAAGTCTAAGATTATTTACAAATAATTACTATAGTATTGTACATATATACAAATATACAAATATTTACAGGGTTACATATGTTCTAGGATAGTTTACGGGAGGGCAGGTCGCTGG
>JBAMCP010002319.1:0-13300 GCA_037075105.1 Lissocephala sabroskyi | reverse complement strand
CCCTAACCATAACCAACTACCGTCTATATTTCCGCTCCCTCCCCTTACGCGACCAGGAAATCCCCGTCATTGTCGATGTCCCCCTGGGCGTCATAGCCCGTGTGGAAAAAATCGGAGGCGCCTCGTCCCGCGGCGAAAACTCCTACGGCATTGAAATCTTCTGCAAAGACATGCGCAACCTGCGCTTCGCCCACAAACAACAGAACCACTCCCGCCGCACTGTTTTCGAGAAGCTCCAGTTCAACGCCTTCCCGCTCTCCTACAGCGCCCGACTCTTTGCCTTCGCCCATGCCGCCGCTGCCCATGCAGCCCCAGCCGTGGGCACGGCCGGCTGGGATGGCTGGGCCGTCTACGAGCCGCTGGCCGAGCTGCGTCGCATCGGCGTGCCCAATGACATGTGGCGGGTCACCAAACTCAACGAATTGCACAATGTCTGCGAAAGCTACCCGGCCGTGTGGGCAGTGCCCAAAGCCGCTTCTGATGATTTCCTGAGGCGCGTGGCTGTGTTCCGCTCGCGCTGTCGGCTGCCCGTGCTCTCCTGGATGCACTCCAAGTCCCAGGCCACCATCACGCGCTGCTCCCAGCCTCTGGTGGGGGTGAGCGGCAAACGCAATGCCGACGACGAACAATACCTCACGTACATTATGGACGCCAATGCGCAGTCCGACAAGCTGACGATCATGGACGCCCGGCCGAGCGCCAATGCCATAGCCAACAAGGCCAAGGGCGGCGGCTACGAGTCGGAGGATGCGTATAAGAATGTGGAAATCAACTTCCTGGACATCCACAACATCCATGTGATGCGCGAGAGCCTGCGCAAGGTCAAGGAGGCCTGCTACCCCACAGCCGACGACTCCAAGTGGCAGACGGCCATCGACAGCACTTTGTGGCTGAAGCACATCCGCTGCATCCTGGCGGGGGCTGTGCGCATTGTTGACAAGGTGGAGACCATGAGCACTTCGGTGGTGGTCCACTGCTCGGACGGCTGGGATCGCACGGCCCAGCTGACGGCTCTTTCCATGCTGCTTTTGGATCCTTACTACCGCACTGTCAGGGGCTTTGAGGTGCTCATCGAGAAGGAGTGGCTGTCGTTCGGCCACAAGTTCCAGCAGCGCATTGGCCATGGCGACAACAAGCACTCCGATGCCGACCGCTCGCCGGTCTTCTTGCAGTTCATTGACAGCGTCTGGCAGGTCAGCCAGCAGTACACCAACTCCTTCGAGTTCAACGAGCATTTCCTCATCACAATCGTGGATCATTTGTACTCCTGCCGCTTTGGCACTTTTCTCTGCAACACCGAAGCCGAGCGCGTGGCCGATGGTGAGTTTGAATTAAAAGAGTCGAAAGAGGAAATTCTCACGCTTTTCTCTTGCAGATTTAAAGCACAAAACCATATCATTGTGGACTTATATCAATTCCTCGCTGGATCAGTATCTGAATCCCTTGTTCCCCTCGTTTACCCAAGGCGCTGAGCTTGTGCTCCGCCCCATTGCCAGCGTACGGGCCGTGAAGCTGTGGAAAGGCCTCTACTGCCGCTGGAACCCGAGCCTGTGCTCTTCCCAATCCCAGCATGGCTGCCAGCGGACCCGGGAGCTGCTCTCCAAGCAGGATCAGCTCTTCAAGCACACCAACGAGCTGCGCCTGAAGTCCACCAATCGCAGCTCAAACCTGCAGACCACCACGCGGCTGGCCTCTCCCATGCACTAGGATTTGGGGGGGAAAGGGGACTGAAACTGACTGCAATTTCAAGTATTCGTTGTTTACAATATTTAACGAAATTTATCCATAACCGCTGCTATTCTATATCCTTATATTCCCCAAGTCCCTTTGGGTTTGCTTAGAAGCGAAGTATTCAACGGGCCCCAATTGTATGATAGTTATAGGAAATATATTAACTCTATTTTAATAAATACAAATAACAAAAACCCGAATTGTTTACGTTTACGTTGCCCCGGCCACGTGGCTCATTCAGTTTCATTCATAAAATCGCACAAAGTTTGCGCAGGCGCATTGGCCGATTGGGCAGTTGTTCGGGGGCAGTGGGTGGTTGGGTTTTTGGCTTGTTTGCGCCAAAAATAAAATTACATTTGGTTCAGTACGTTTTGGCACGTTCGCTTAAGCGGTCAACTTCGCAATCGGATAATCCCGAGTCGGTTAAAGAACAGAAATCGCCCAACGCAACCAGTGAAGTTTAATATTTTTTTATTAAGTGATAATGAGAATAAATGAGCTTTAAATGTTTGATAATAAATTTTTAATTTAATAACAAAAGTTTAAGGAACCTTAAGAAATCCGCGAAATGATATAAAATCGTTTCTTAGTAAGGAATCTGGAGTTTACCCAAAGAGGTAAAAGATTGGAAGTTTTTTAGGAATCCGTTTGAATGTTTGGCGATTTAAGAAAGTGGCAAAGAATTTTTAACAATACGAATCGCGTCGAAAGCTTTTTGAACATATTCGAGAAAATAAAAAAAAAAGGAAGCATCCTATTACTTAGAAGAATTAGGAGGGGTAAAGCAGGAAATAGAACTTCCTATCCTAGAGAAAATTGGAGTTCCCATCTTTTCAGGAGAAAGAAAATAGTGGGAATTATATTCTCAAATATTTCGAGAATTAATCAAAAGTTGGGAAGAGTTAGCTCAAAGAGAGGGCATTATATTCCCAAATATTTCGGGTACTAATCCCAAGTAAGGAAGAATTAGTAGCTCAATTTATAAAAATGACTATAACTATTGTAATGAAATTCTTAAACTCCAGTGCGAATTCTATCCCTCATTAAATCCTCTAAAAGTGTTATTATAACTTTAAAAATAAATTGAAAAATCAGAAAAGCAAAAGGCCATCGCATAACCGTCGGAAAAGGGCTTCTTAATTTCCTCCTAATGACTGAGATTTTTTAACAAAAACAATTGTGTCAATTTTCCTCACTCATTGGAAGAGAGAATGAGAGAAACCATTTTCTAAATAATCAAATAATTGAATAAAGAAGAATAAAATACCTTTTTACGATCTCAAGACTCGCTGCCCGAATTGATTGTTAGAAAACTTTATTTAATTTTCTATGTAGTTAAAAACTTTCCTTTACAAAACTAAAAAACTGAGCCCGCAAATAACAATCGACCGTTTCTCGTTGTCTGCAAAAATATGTCTTTTCCGGACGCTTCTAAAAAAAACCCAGAGAATAACCGATTTATGGGTTCTTGAATTAATTGCATTTAAGCATTTTCTGTTGCTCAAAATCAATTTAAATAAGAATCAACGACTGAGAGAAGAAAGAAAAGAAAAAGAACCATCACTTTTATAGAACCCTCTTCGAATAGAAAGACAGTTGAGACTGAAGGAAGAGCGCCAATAAGGAAGTTTTAAAGGGATCCAAATCCATTCCCATGTAATAATTTAAATACCTTGAATAATGGATAAAATTTGATACCTTGAATTAATGGTTTCTTTTAATCTAATCCTGCTAATCCATCGCCTTTGAATTTTGTTAAAAAATTGAAAATAATTAAGAGCTTCTTCCCTGGCAAATAAATTTCAAGAACCTTTCGTTTTAGAATCACCCCAAATATCCTCGTCAGAATGCGTAGTCCTTTGGCATTGTTGTTAATTTTTGGACTGACAAATGCTTCGAGGGAAGTTTTGATAGTGATTTCGTGTCCGGTGGTCGAGTCGAATGTGAATGTGCGGATTGAAAAGAATTGCATTTTAATGAGGGATCGACTGAGGCAACAGGGAGACCACGATGCCATCCCCAAGGATTATGCAATCAAAGTGCATATAATGCATGAACTATTTAATTTTTGGACCATTCTCGACGCGCTGCCCTATTTGGGAGGCAAGACACGTCTGCTAAATGCTAACACAGATTGGATTATTTGGTGTCAGCACAACACGCACGTGTCCTCGGTGCGTGTCCTGTTCGACCGGCTCCGCCGACACAATGCCAGCGAGGTAAGTCCAACCCGAAATGTTTAATGTATTTTTCTATTTCCTATATCCTTTTTCAGCTGGCTTACTATGGCCATGCCTTGTATGACAAAGAGCCGACGATTCTTCATCATTTTGCCGAGCCCACTTTGCCGTACCCAATGCTCAGCGCTGGGGTGGTGTTCTCGGGTCCTTTGATAAGGAGGTGGGTGTTAAAATGTTTAATATATTCGGGGTTGTAATTTTGAAATTTATAGTCTTGTTCAACTGGTGGCCGCAAATTCCTTGGTCGCCAAAAGGTACAGCGACTTTTCTATTGACTCGGCCCACGAGTTGGCTCGTTTTATTTATGACAACGAGGTGAGTTCACCCCCAACCATAAACAGAGTAGTGACAAGATTTTCTGGCAGCGGGGAATTGTCCTTAAAAGCGCTGCCTACATTTGCCCAGCGAATTACGAGACTTGTGTGGTCTTTGCCAGGCCCGAGGAAGAAACTCTGCCGGGGGATTTAAAGACTCTGAATTGCGTAAGATTCTAATAAACTTGAAATGAAGGAGTGTTATAGATTCCTTGATTAGGTGGAGACCACAAGTGCCCATGTGTATTTTGCCATAAAAACCTGCTCGAAGTTCCACAAGAACCGCCTGCCGATTATAGAACGCACCTGGGCCCCGGATGCCATACGGCGGCGGTACTACAGCGATGTGGCAGGTGAGGCATTCCACATTTATTAGATAGAAAAAAACAAACGGCAATTAATGCCAATTGAAGGGGGAGCAAAACACAACTAGAAACTTGCACGTATCCTTGTTGAATATTCATTGATTCGACTTTCACACGCCCAACCAAAGTAACCAACCAATCTGCAGATGCCAGCATACCGACGGCCAGCACGGGGATACCGAATGTGCAGTCCGGCCACTGTGCCAAAACATTGGCAATTCTGCAGTTGTCCCTGAAGGATATAAAGGAGCAAATGGCAGCATCGAGTCGACATGAGTCCATCCGCTGGCTGGTCCTCGTCGACGACGACACCCTGCTGAGGTACGAGCAAAATTTAATTGATTTTCATATGAGGCGTAGATTTTGCGCTTGGCTGGTCGCCCGGCCATTCAATTAAAATGACTCGCGCTGATCTGAATCCTTGTAATTCATTTATTTTTATTGGCCGTCGCTTTCTGTTTTCAGCGTCCGCCGTCTCACCGCCTTGCTGAGCTGCTATAATCACTCGGCCGGGGTCTATTTGGGCGAGCGGTACGGCTATCGATTGCACGCTCCTGACGGATTTAATTATCTGACCGGGGGCGGGGGAATTGTGCTTAGCTTGTCGGTGGCCCACAAGGTGCTCCGGCATTGCACCTGCCCGTCGGTGTCGGCCCCCGATGACATGATATTGGGCTACTGTTTGCATGCATTGGGCGTGCCGGCTATTCACTCATCTGGCTTTCACCAGGCCCAGCCGAAGGACTACGCTTCGGAGCTGCTGCGGCTGAGGCCGCCGATTTCTTTTCACAAGTTCTGGCAGTCGAGGACGGAGCCCGAGCAGATGTACATGAACTGGCTGGTTGGCGGGGGCCACGAGAAGGAGGAGAACTTTAGCAGACCGCAAGGATTCCCGCAGGATGTCTCATATCTCTCGGGTATGCGGCTCAATGCTGGAATCGATTCCAAGCATTTGGATTTATAGGGCAAGCAAAATGGCAGCAATGCCTTCAAATTCTCTCAAAGGCCAAATTAGGAATATGTTTTCCAGATTTAGGTTTAGATTAGGATTAAAATTATTTCTTTTATAGCTTGACAAAATAAAATTAAAGCTGTGGCTCATTTTTATTTAGTGTTTAAAGAAAAGGAAGTAAAATTTCTAAACCATTAGTTGTGATTCCTTTTGAAGTTTTATAGCTTAATAAATTACCTATTCCAATTTTGAAAGTTTAAGGGATTTTTATGCTGGATTAAATTAATTATATTTTGGGAAGCTACCAAAAATTCCTTGATTTAGTGTTTAAAGAATAGAAAGAATAATGTAATTTATGAAATTTTTGCATCGTTAGTTTTGTTTTCTCTTGAAGTTTTATAGCTTTAAAAATCACCTATTTCAATTTTACCACTTTAAGAGATTTTTATGTTGGATTTTTCGGAAATATTAAGCAACCAAAAATTCCTTGATTTGGTGTTTAAAGAAAAGGAAGAATAATATATTTAAAATTTCTACACCATTCGTTTTGTTTCCCTTAAATTCTTTAAGTACTTAATTAAAATATATTCCAATTGCTCGAGTTTAAAATGTTCTTATGTTGGATTTTTAATTATAGTTTGGTATTCCCAACCAACCAAATATTCCTTGATTTAGTGTTTAAAGAAAATGAAGGATAATGTATGTAATTAACTAAATTCCTTATTCGTTAGTTTTGATTCCTTTTGAAATTTATTACCTATTCCAATTTTGAAAGCTTAAGAGGTTTTTATGTTGGATCTTTAATTATATTTTGGGAATACTAAGGAACTAAAAATGCCCTAAGACAAACGAAGTTTTATACTGGTTAATAAAGTGAATCCTTAATTAAAATCAAATATATTTCAATTTTTTCTGCCTAAGACGCTTAAGTGAGCCTTTTAAGATTTTGTTTTTCAAAAAGAAAAAACTGGAATACTTTTATCTTAAAGAAATATAGAAAAATCTCCAACAGACAAGGTGCTTTGGATTTATTGGAGTTCTGAAATGAGTTTCAGAATTAAAGATTCGTTTCCGTTTTTATAGGTAAGGATCTTAAAGAAAACATTGAATATTTGCTACCCAATCCTAAACCTCTAATTGGTCTTTAAGAGGCGCACAAATTAATATGCTATTTGCTTTAAGTCTCTTATATAATCAACCACAGTGAGGGAAGTTTCTGTGTTTCTAAGGAAAGAAGGAAATTTAGGGGCAGCCGTCAAGTTGTTCCCTTCAGGTGGGCAAAACTTTTCCAAGTTGTTTTCGATTCGAAGTTGGTGACTTTCGTGTGAGAGCAATTAAAGTAAAAAAAGCCGATTGATGTATACATACGTATGTAATGAAATCATTAGTATTTAACACCAGCGATTGGGTAAATAAGGAAAAGCTGATTGAGGTGGCGGCCTCCTTGCGTTTGCTTAGATTTCATCAAATGTAAATTCGGCGATAAAAGCCTCGGCCGTCGCCATCAGCACTTTCCACTTGGATGCGTTTTGGATTGAGTATTTCAAATTCAATGGCCCTCTTGCCAGAGCTGCGGCTGCGGCCGCCCAAATAAATTTGAATAAGTCTTTAATACGAGAAATCTGCCGGGCCTCGGACACCGCCGTGTCATCGGCTCTGTGCCTTTTATCAGAGATCAAATTTAAGTTGCACGTCCCAGCAGTGCGCAGAATGCATATATTATTCATATACTAATCAATAGTTTTCGCAAGTGTCCAGCCACTGGCCCGGCCCGCCCCTCAGTGCCAGCCAAGGGGCGGCCGTTGGCTCCCAAAGCCAAATCCTGTGTACACACGAATGAAGCACTTACATCACCAACGCCACCCATTCATACATACGTATGTACAGATAAAAACAATGTGTCAGTTTGGCACGTCGTTGACAGCTGTAATTGGCCCTGTTTGCGGGCAGGACTTGCAGTGGGAAGGACTTGAATTATTCACGAATTTAGTGAAAGTTACCAAGGATAAGATTTTCCTATGCGTATGTGTTGAATTAATTTTTTAATTGGATCCCCTGGGAGATTTGTATTTGAAAGACTTTGGCCCGACAAGGCAACGCAAATTAATACATTGCATTTGGGAGTGGGCCAGGGGGCGTGGCATCCCCGCATTCACGCCATGCAAATATGCTCGGCTGGCTGTTTATTTGCTTTGCCACTGCTGTCTGGGTCTTAACTGGTTTCATCTCTTCTCGCACACGGCCGCCTGCCTGACTTCCACCTGCTTATCTGGGCAGAGGCCAGCCACGGACAAGTAAAGCCAACCAGGTGAGGGGAGACGGCAGGGGGGGGGGGACTACGTGTACTCCGGTGCACACGTCCTAATTAGTTGCGGATTTTTCAATGAGTGCGCCTCACCGCATGCCGTTGCGACAGTTGAATTTAAATTAAATTTAATTACGAACACGGCCGCCTCGCAGACTCAGTCTTTTGTCTTTTGACTGTGCAGTCGTCCTTGGGATAGATTCATTAATCAAATAAACCCACAAAGTATCTAGAGGCACATCCTTATTTTGTTCATATGTCAAAGGACAAGATTATTCTAGAAAAGTTTTTGCTGAAATTTGCATAAATTCTTTGCTGCCCCAAAGACATAATGGGGATTACGGGTGTTGCTTGTGGTTATGGCCACTTCAGAGTAGATTACCCAGGACACGCTGTCCTTTGTTGAAAATGGCGTTAATCTGTGCCAACCATCAAGAAGTTCAGCCATAAGAAAATTTTCAAATCTGCCCCGAAGCTAAACGGACGCAAAAAATAAAAAACACAAGAAATTTTAAAGAATTTTCTTGTGTTTCACTTTTGCTGTCTGTCCCGGCGAAATCCTTAGAGATTTGAAAACAGTTTGCTGGGCGACTTTATTGTTTACTCCCCAGCACATTGTCCTTTGGGTGCTCGCCAGTTGTTTTAGTTTTCTGACTCCCGTCACGTTGATGAATATTCATATGCATGCCCGGCGAGTCTTGGTTAAAAGCACAACCAATCCTATAAATTCTCTACCAATTCAAAGTTCTGCTGGGCACACAAAAAATAAACGTCTATCGGACTGTCTAATCTCCACCGCCAACTGACTGAGTAACTAACCCCACCCGAGGACACATGTAGACCAGAAATGCAGCGATTGGATTTCCTCTATTTGTCGGGCCCTAAATCTTGCTGGGCCAAGAAAGGAGTAAGCCACGGTTACCCTCCGTTAAACACGTCCCACTACGTGATCGGATAAGGAATTAAAATTAAAGCAATGGCTTTCAAAAGACCACAAACATGCAGAGACTCTCGCCCAGGTACGTCGCATGGCCCCAGGCAGGCACGTAAGCCAAACAAAAAAATAAGAAAGTTAAAGTCCTTATTGCGCCTCGTAAACTGTGAGTGAGTGACCAGGACTGCGCCGGCTTTTGCGCTAATTTATTTTAAATTGGCTTTCTGTTTTGATACATTCAATAGCAATTTCGCCGCCAACAGTCATTAACATGGCTTTTTATAATTGAAGGTTGATAAATGTCCTGGGTCCTGCGCCCCGCACACACACACAGCAATCAGTGGGGTGGCCAAAATGACTTTGTTATCGCTAATGGCATCTCGGTGGGGGCTATTTTCGTTTCTAATATATTGGTAAATAAAAATTAATGCAGCATAAGTAAGAAATTCCTGTAAGTCGGTTGATGATGAAAAGGTCTCGTGCCTTTGAAAGGGCGCCCACTTGACAAATTTCGGTTGTGGCCTTTTTATAATTAATGAGAAAAGTTTTTAACCTTTGTGAAAGTTGGCCAACCCCAAGATTTGCTGAAATTTATATACTCCCCCCACGTACATAAAGAGGTAAATACATCCGCGCTTATCGCTCACGTTTCTGCTAGAAATTCCTTAAAATTTGACCGACTTTAATGCACAAATGGGAAATAAAATTTTAGAGGCAACATTTCGACTCGATTAGCTGTCATTTGTCTCGGTGGCATGCACCTAAATAAATTGTCGCACGTGCTTTCTCCAATGGCAAACGCAGCAGCATATTTTCCGATTTATAAATGCATGCAAGCGTTCATAGCGATGTATACATTTCGGGCTTGAGAGCAACAAATTGCGGCCCACAAACCAACGCACGTCGCACATAATTCAAGCGAGAAAATTGATTGGCAACTTCTACGCACAATTGCCATAATTTTAGATCAATTCAAACCATTTTACCTGAACGTGGTCGTGGTCTTTAAGGAATTCAAGAAATCATATTTCAAAAATTAAATCAAATAACAATTCGTAGAGTTTTTAAAGAGATTTCATAGAAAGAATTATAATCAAACGATTGGGATAGAATATAAAATAGAACGAAGGGAGCAAAGCTCAAGAAAGGGGAGTAAGACTATTTAATTTGGTTCTGAATTTGATCCCTTAAAATATTCCTTAACTACGGTAACTAAAATCCCAGTAATCCCTAATTTCTTTCATGGGTTTTATGTACTTAATTTCGATTTAAATGTTTGCGAATAGAACTCTTTAAATTGCAAAGTAAACGGTTAAAATAAAACTTCGCATTATTCATGGAAGGACAGGAGGCAACTTCTGTTTTCAACAGCGGCGGTGGTCGCAAACTGTTGACGGGGCACAAATGGGTTGGCTGGTAGGTGAGTTGCGGTTATTGTTGGGTACAAATTTTAACGTTTTAAATTAAATATTTTAATAGCTTTTACTTGAGTTTTAGTGTGAATTGAATACACGCTTGATTCCATTCAAACTTCTAGTTTAGAGCTTATCAAAATGTGTGGTACTTATTTTTGGCAGAAGGGTAAAAAGATAAAATTTAGTTGAACGAAACTATTTAAGCAATTTTACGCAAGTATAAAATTTGTATAGAGGTTCCTTTTTACTTTATTTCGTTTGACTAAAAAGCTTAATAAGACTTTTAATTTGATGTTTAAAATTATCAAATTTAATTTAATGGAGCTGTGGCGATGGATTTGAAAGGCAAGCCTTTTACCAGCAGAGATAATTATCGCTTATTTGCAAATGCATAATAAGCCTTATAAAAGTCCTCTGGTTCGAAATTCTTTCCTCAAATTGCAATTCTAATTGCAATAATCACGCGCCAACAGAAATTTTAAAAATTTCAAAAATTTGGCGCGCTGCTTATTTGCGAGAAGTGGCACAAGGCAGCCGAATAGAAAAACGATAAATGCAGTTAACAGTGATGCAGCTGCAGGTGGATTTTTTGAAAAGCATCACTGATTTATTTTCTAGTTGATCTGGCAGCACCTGTCAGACGGCCACTGTCTGGCACACTAAGCTGTTCCATTTCCACAGTTCCGCAAAGCAATCACCTTGCCGCACGCACAGCTGACGCCAGCAAGCAGCGCAAAACGTGGTGCGCATTTTGAAAGTTTACATTTCCGAAATTAAGAAATCTACACATAAAACATGACCGAAATAAACGGTTACCATGGTAAATATTTCCTAGGTTTCCCTGCAACCAATTGCTTTGGTAACTTAACCCCCCTTTTTTGTAGCCGTGCCGTTGCGGGTGTCGCCCGACCAAAACAAAAACCTCTGCCACACAATTTACATGCGGGAGCACTTCATTCGCCTCATGGACCCCTGCAAACCCAAAGGACGCACCCTGTTTCTACTCAACATCCCCCCATACGTGACCACCGCCAGCTTGAAGACCTTCTTCAAAACCTTTGGCCAAGTGGAGCACGTCACCTTCGCCGCCAAACCCGGACGCGATGAGACGACCAAGTGGATTGAAAGCCACAACGTCGAGTTCACCAACGTGCGGGAGTCCTTCCAGTTCAAAGTGGCCTACGTGGTGTTCGCCGAGGAAAAGAGCCTGCAGAAGTGTTTAAGCATACAAAGCATGGATTTGTTTAGCCCGATCAGTGGGGAATCCTTTGTCAAGACTGGACTGGATTTGTGGCATGAAAACTATGCGAATTCGATCCTGGACGAGGACAAGATCGAGAAGAAGATTAACTCGTTTATGTCGAGCTACGATAAGCAAGTGCAATTGGCCTTGAAGGAGGCCCAGGCGAATGGAGCTGATGCCGATGGCTGGGTGACGGTCGGCAAGGAGGGCCGAAACGCAGGATTCGAGCAGAAGGAGTCGATGGTGGAAAAGGTGGAGAAGCGCATGGCCAAGAACAAAACTAAGGAACTCAAGAACTTCTACACCTTCCAAATACGGGAAAGTAAAATGCAAAATATCATTGACCTGCGCAGGAAATTCGAAGAGGACAAGCGGAAAATTGAACTAATAAAAAGCTCGCGCCGTTTTAGGCCCTTCTAAAAATGGAAGGAATGAGTTTAAGTATTTCAGAGGTGCGGATGGAGGAAGATATGGAAGATATAATCAGTCAGAGTATTGGAAGTGGGAGGCATTAATCTAGGGAATTTGATTTCATTCGGTTGATTCCTTAGATCTTTAAAAGTCTTTTCCTTTATGTAATGGAGATTTAGTTGCAGATCAAGTCGGTCCCCTGGCTCTAGAGATATTTGTGAAAATGGATCAAAAATCTTCCTTTACTTAGTTTTGGACAATTTCTTTTCATCGCCAAGAATCCTTGCCTGATTAAAGAAGAATTGGGAATAAAAGAAACCCATTTTCTTTGGGTAACTCTAGGAGAAATTACCGGTGTCTTTTTAATGATCATGAAAATGTTTTTAACTCTAAAAGATTAAAGGAAACTATTAAGAGAATTGCTACTTATGGTTTCATTAAGAGAACGAATACCTTTCTTAAAATTGGATTAGCGTATTTAATATTCGAAGAGAATAGCTTTGGGATTTGTTTAAATTGATAAGAATATTAAAATCGCAGTAACCAAAAAAGATTTGGAAATAAAGGAAATCCATTTCCTTTGGCTAATTGTTAATCAACGTAGAATGCTTTTAACCCTCAAAGATCAGAGAAAACTTTTAATAGAATTGCTACTTATGGTTTTATTAAGAGAATGAATACCTTTCTTTGAATTCGAGAAGTGTATTTAATATTCGAGTGGCTTTGGGTTTTGTTTAAATTGATTTAAATTTGATAATAATATAAAAATCGCAGTAACGAAAAGAGATTTGGGAAAGATTTTCTTTGTCTTATTTTTAATGATCGTGAAATGTTTATAAGTCTCAAAGATTTAAGAAACTTTTAGGAGAAACTCTACTTTTGTCTTTCTAAATTGGAGTAGCGTATTTAATATTCGAAGTGATTGGGCTTTGGGATTTGTTTAAATTGATTAAAATTTGATAACAGAAAGAGATTTGGGAAGAAAGGAAACCCATTTTCGAATTGTTAATCAACGTAGAATGTTTTTAACCCTCAAAGATTTGAGGAAGCTATAAAGAATTTCGTTACTTGCATCTTTCTAAATTGGATTAGCGTATTTAATATTCTATGTGATTGGGCTTTGGGATTTGTTTAAATTGATTTAAATTTGATAAGAATATTCAAATCACAGGAACAAAAAGAGATTTAGGAATAAAAGAAACCCATCTTCTCTGGCTTATCTTAGGAGAGATTACCGAGATCTTTTAAAGTATCGTGGAATGTTCTTAAGAAAACTATTAAGAGAATCTTTACTTTTGTCTTTCTAAGTTGGTTTAGCGTATTGAATATTCGAGTCGAGTGGTTTTGAAATTTGTCGAAATTGATTTAAATTTGATAAGTCGTGATTGCC
>JBAMCP010002318.1:1525-13302 GCA_037075105.1 Lissocephala sabroskyi | reverse complement strand
ATAGACAGATCTAGCTCTTTGATATTTATGAACGTTACTAAAATATATTAGTTTTGCTTAAAGTTGTAGACTTGGAGCTTTGAATTACTTTAAATAAGTAAAAGAGTGCCGTTTGGGTAATTTTTCTTATAATTTACGTTAATGTAATTCATAACAAATAAGCTTGCCAGTCTGGCAAGGCTGTGGGACATTTTCTGCCTGCGGCTTAAAAAAAATGCACATGCAGCGATTTATACCAGCAACAAAATTTAATGACAAAAGACGTCTTCTCGTTTATATTAATAACTATTCAACGGAGCCAGAGTTCGGCTACTACGTACAAAATCGACGGCACACCAAAATACGCTACGTTTCGCCGCCAACGGAGGAAGACGAGCCCTGGATTCCCTACGGCTACCCAGCATCCTCGCGAAGGTACGTCAAGTTCTCCACCATTTTGCCCCCAACTCCTGTCAAACTGACAACTCAGTAGGCCTGGGATCCATACAGTCCAGTTGTCAAAGGACTTTCTGTCAATTCCCGTTGTCATTGACATTGTCAAAGATTCCCAGTCCCAAGCAGTTGCCCAAGCGAGTCGGTTGTAAAATTTTAATCATAAGTTTAAAAATATTTTGAAAAATCATTTGGACGCCGGCAACATGTAAGATTTGATATATTTCTATATTTCTAAGGAAGATATGCTGGTTAGATTAAGAGACTGTTTGGGATTGTAGCCATGGCAAATTGAAAAGGGATTTTAATATTGCATTCTCGTTTTTTATGGCAAAAGAAAGAAAAAGAGAAAAAATCACAAACTTCAGTTCAACGCAAAGCTCAATTGAAAACCACCAACATTTGCACATTCAAATCAAGAAACAAGCAACTCAATCTCAAATCTAACCTATTCCATTCCCAACACCAACATCAAGGTCTGAGAATGATTATTCAAACAGCTACAACACCGGCTCCAGTTCCCGGCGCCGCTCGCGCTCCACCAGTGACTCGTCGGTCCGGCACGCCAGCTATTCCCGCGACCACAACCGCTCTCGCGTGAGTTTCCTTCAGTTTCCCTTTGAGTTTGAGATTGGGAAGTTTTCTGTTTCCAGTCGGATCGCCCCAATGCCAGCCGGTGCATTGGAGTCTTTGGTCTGAACACGAACACCTCGCAGGCCAAAGTCCGTGAAATCTTCAGCAAGTTTGGACCCATCGAGCGCATCCAAATGGTCATCGATGCCCATGTAAGTCAACCCCACTGCTCCTGGCCATCCATCGGCTGCTTCTTTCCAAAGCTTGAAAGCGGTAACCGATTTCTGTGGTGGCCACAGAAAGAGCCGCGTGCTCGCCAGCAATTATAGAGTGCCGGCCATGGAAGCTCCTGGCCAGGCACTAAAGGCTTGCTGGTACATTTGTATTATCCTTTATTTATTTGTTTATTAATTGTATTTTTGGGAACGCCTTGCAGACTCATCGTTCGCGTGGGTTTTGTTTTATTTACTTTGATAATCTGAGCGATGCTCGGGCCGCCAAGGATGCCTGCTCGGGCATTGAAGTGGACGAACGCCGCATCCGCGTTGACTATTCCATCACCCAGCGAGCCCACACGCCCACCCCGGGCATCTACATGGGCCGTCCGTCACGGTGGGTATGGACTGTTTTTCCTTGTTCCTTGCTAATGGAGTTTTCTTTTTAGTTATTCCCGTCAGTCTGGCGACCGCTACGGCCACAAGAGCAGCTCCAATTATCGACGGTACGAACGGGATTCCTCGTATTCGCCGCGCTACCGCCGGCGCGACCGGGACTCACCCTCGTCGGGCACGGGCTACTCGCACCGCCGCCGCGACAGCAGCTATGAGGACCGCAGCCGTAGCCGCAGCCGTGACCGCGACCGCTACGAACGCCGCTCCAAGAACTACGAGTACAGCAAGGACAGCTACAAGTCCAAGAAGAGCTCCCGCTCTCCGCACACTTGTAAGCCTGAAGTTCCGCCAGCTTTTCTTTGATTAATCTTGGAATCTTTCAGCGCGCCGCGAATCACGTTACTGACAACAAACATTGAACTTTAAAAAGGAGGGGGGAAGCTTAAAAGGAGAGACCAACTAGGCCGCCGCGTAGGGCCAACGACTGATCCAAGGTTCGTCTTCAGTTACCGCAGAGCCCTCCTGACCCAACGCATGCGACTTCTGTAATTCTAATTTTCTCACCACCTTCCTTGTAAATGTCCAATTTTAGACGTGCCGCGCCACACGCAGCACAAACGCAATTGTGATATAAAAAAAAAAACGATATTATTCAGAGCAAATGGATAATAAATGTCTAATTATATGTTTGTATGTTTTTGCGATCTCACTTAATGATTTCTTTAAATATTTTTATTGTGGGCTAAATGTTTTTTAAAATCTAAATAAACTGAACTTTGGAATGGAGTTTGCAAAACTTTAAGTCGTAGATTTTGATTGAATTGCCTGGTTCGAGGCTGAAGCAGCAGCCCCGCTGCCGTCTACACTGGACGACGACAAGGCCGTCGTGGATTGGGTGGCCCGGGAGGCCTTGTAGGCCAGCTCCAAGCTCTGCTGGATGACCAGCATGTCGCTTTCGATGCTGCGGGCCCAGTTCTCCACGTCGCCGAGTTCCTGGAAGCCGCAACGATTTAATAAATGATTGTTAAGGGAGCTTCATTAAATACCTTTAAAGCACTGCTGAAGTTGTCGATGAGCTGGAGCCACTGAGCCGTCTGCTTGGCAAAGTTGGTGGCGCCCACATGGAGCTGCTTGGCCTCTGCGTCCAGTCGCTTTTGATTTAAATAAGCCTGGGCCACGCTGGAAAACAGAGTTTTTATATTTTCCACGTTTAAGTAGCCTCTATTTAAGCCTACCCCACATTGAGATGGTCCACCAGAGCGTCGGTCAGCTCGTTGGAGGCTTCGATGGCTTCCTTGCGTCTGACCTCTGAGAGCAAAGAAATTACTGGGAAACTCTTTATTTTCTTAGTTTTCGGGCTCACCTTGTTCCTGTTTGCGCTTGGCCTGCTTGGCATGGTGCTCTTTAACCATAGAAGTCAGCATTTTAACACCAAAACTACAAACCACAAAGAAATAAACAAAAATTTGCCAGCCTACAACTAAAAATCAGCTGATGCCCCGCGATACATTTATCGATTACCCGCAGCCCGGCCCATTCGCTTATCGATAAGTTCGACAGAGGGCGCCATTTTAATTCGTTTAAATGTAAATTTTATTTAAGCGTTTTAAAAAATAACAAACGACTTGGTTTATAATTAGCATATTTTCGTAAGCAACTCGAACACCCCAGTGCCATTGCGCACCGGCAGGCCGACCATAAGTCGACTGGACGGCGAGTTCAGCTCGTCGGGTTTGCCCATTCCGGCGGCCGCCCGCAGGAACTGCAGACTCGACTCAAACGACATTTGCTGCAACGGCGACGACGAGTGCTCCATGCCCTTGCGGGACAGCGGCTGGAAGGTGCCGTCGAAGGTCATATAATCGGCTATTAAAGACAAATGCCGCCGGTCCACTGCAATGCCGTAAACCTTGAACACATTGCTGACCTCCTTGACGATGACTTGGCTGGCCGCCTCGATGCCGTAGGTGCGCGCGATGGCGTGGATATCGTTGGAGTACAAGCGGTTGAGGTCCAGGATCTTGTTGTACTGGAACATCTCGCCAATGTTGATGCCATCGGTCTTCAGCAGCTGCTCCTCGTTGTTGCCTTTGTAAATAATTGCCCGCTTGATGTGCGGGGTTTGGTGGACGATGCTCTTGGCCGCCAGCTCCCTGATGATGGAGGTCAGGTCAGGCTTCTGGTAGCGCACACTCAGCTGGGGGAAGTCAAAACATGAGGAAAAGGACAACAAATTAAGAGACTCCTATTTACATTCAGCTTGACTTGGCACCAGAGATGCTGCTCCTTGTCGTAGGTGTAGTCCTTGACCATTTGATTGCTGAGCAGCTTCTCCACGAACTTGTCATCGGTCTCGCCGTTCTCCTCATTGCCCTGCTCGTTGTCCTCATCCTCGCCGTCCTCCTGCTCGTCTTCAGCTGCTGTAAGGCGAACAAAGTCATTTACAAAATTCAAAGCCAAAGCTGCTTGACGTCTTACCATTGGCATCCTGGAGCTCCTCAACGTCGTCCGGATCGTCGTAGTCATTCTCGTCGGTCTTCCGCTGCTTCAGCTTAATGCCTGTGGCATCATCGTCGCCCTGGGAATTGGAGTTTCCACATAAATCAAGAACTTTTGGTAAGGCAAAGGCCAGCTTACGCCATCGTCGGAGGAGTCGTCTTCGTTCTCCGCTGCCTTTTGAGGCTCCTTGTCGTCGCCGGCGTCCAGGTCCCTGTCGTCGTCATCGTCGTTCTGCCGACCGCCGCCTTCCTTCTTGTCATCAATAACAATCCTAAGAAAGCAAATATCAGCATTTTAACAATTCAAAGTCCTTGGCCTGCTTACACTTTCGAAGCCCTCTTGGCGTTGGACACTTTTAGGATGGACCGGATGAGCTGCTTGAAGAAGGTCTGGTGCATGTACTTTATGATGCGCTTGGGCCGCACGCCGAAGTCCTCCCGGTAGGCCTCGCGCGGCAGGAACTGGAAGCGCATCTCGTAGACGTAGGACCTCTCGGGCTCCAAGACCAGCGAGGACTTCACCTGCACAGCTGCAAGCAAAAGTCAATCAGCAAAGGAACCCAAAACGAAGCTCCTTACATTCCACTTACTTTCCAGGAGGTTGGCCAGGCTCACACAGTTGAGGGCAATGCGCAGCTTCTCGGCCTGCTGCAGTTGGCCCGCCTTGATGGGTATGTCCATGGAGGGCGTCTTGATGTTGGACGAGGCCAGCATGAGGATCTCGCGCAGCCGGGGAATACCCAGGGTCACGTTCATCTCGCCACGGCCGGCGAAATGGAAGGTGTTCAGTGTCATCTGCGTGGACGGCTCGCCGATGGACTGGGCGGCCAGCAGGCCCACCGGCTCGCCGGGGGCAGCCAAGGCCTTGATGCTTTTCATATACAAAATATCAGAGATTTTGGCCTTATCCTCGGGATGCCTGCGCGCGTAATCGTCAATCAAATGCCTCGTGCGTTCCGACACGGATCCGTAGTTCAGGTCCTGCTTGAAAACAGCCACCGCCGGGTCCGGGCAGCGCCGGTACTTCTTGCGGTACAAATCCTTGTCCTCGTCGCTGGCCCGCTTCCAAAGCTTCAGCAGGCCCTCGTCGAAGCGGCGCCGGCCGGTCTTGCTGTTGATGGCGTTGGGCCGCTTCACCTCCACCTCGTTGCGCAGGTCCTTGGAGAAGTGCGTGAAGGCTGAGCGGAGCTTCTCGGGTTTCTTCTTGTTCCAGGAGCGTATGTGCTTCTCGTGATTCTCCACCTTGGCCAGGCTCTCCTCGTCCTTCATCAGGCGCATCTGGTTGGGCCTGAGAATGGCCGTGGCGTTCTGGGCCAAAAAGCCCGCGCAGAATTTGTCATTAAAGAACTTTGACTTAAGAATGTCCAGGCCATCCTCGCCGTACAGGAACTGCACGACGCTGTTGTCGCTGTCGCGCACTGTCAGGTCGTAGTGGACACTCAAACCCTCGAGATGCTTGATGAGGCAGCGCTGCAGGTAACCCGAGCGCGAGGTCTTCACGGCCGTATCGATGAGACCCTGAAAGGAGTTTGATTAGCTTCTTCTGAGTAAGATTTCTGCTGAAGGTTGATTACTTCTCTGCCGGCCATGCAATGGAAGAAGAAGTCCTGCGGCTGGATGCCGGTCATGAAGCGGCCGTCGATGAAGCCGCCCGACTTGGGCGAGGTCTCGAAGGACGTGAAGCTGGGCAGCGATTTGCCCGAAATCATCAAGGGCGGCCGCTTGCCCTCCAGCTCGATCTGGCCCAGCAGGCAGGAGATTTGCATGGTGTTCACCATGGATCCTTTGGCCCCGGACAACACCATCAGCTGCAGATTGTTCGAGGGGAACTTTGTAATCAAACCGCCAGGCAGACAGGTCCTGAAAAACAACACAAATTAAGCAAAGAAATCGGGAAACTTTCGCTCTTCCACTCACCTGTTGATGTCGTTGGTGTAGCCGTCCAGCAAGGACTTGTATTTGCGGTCGAGCAGGACACGGAACTTGGGATCCTTCACGTAGGCCGCCTCCATCAGCTCGGCCAGTTCATCGTGCGGCGGCACCACGTCCAGCTCGAGGGCAGCGGCCACCGCAGTGTTGCCAATTTCGCGCGACTCCTTGATGATATTGCCGCGCTTCTTGTCAGCCGCGGCCGTCACCAGAATGTCCTTGACGCCCAGCGTAAAGCCCTCCAGCTGCAGAAAGAACGTAAACACCTTCGTGAAGGCCGTCAGCAGCTTCGTGGACACTTCCCCGCCGTACAACTCGTACATGCAGTGGATCAGGCCAAAGGTGGTGGCTCCGTATTGCTGCTTGTCCAGGACGCCCACCAGCAGCTCGCCCTTGCGGATTTGCACTTGGCTCTCGCTGAGCTCCTGGTCGCGCGGGGCCTGCCCGCAAAGCGGCGGCCGGGAGGGCGCCACGTTCCAGTTCTTCCCGCCGATCTTGGCGAACGAGTCCAGGTTGATCCGCTCGTAGCCCTCGGGTATGAGGTTGATGATTATGGTGGACAGCACCTGCTTGCCGGACCACAGCATCGTGGGCTTGATGATGGTGGCCGGCAGCAGCTTGATGTCCCTGTTGAGATGCGAGAGGCCCTGGAACACCAGCTGCTGGTAGTCCTCGCGGTTGAAGAAGCGCCCGCGTATAGACAATTTCACGCCGGAGATCACCTGATCCTGGATGAGGCCACCCAAAGGAGTGCCATCCTTTGGCACCAGATAGTTGTTGGCCACGTTCACCAGGTTATAGGCCTCGGCCCGGGCCACCTCGCTCTGCGGCAGATGGGCGTTCATCTCGTCGCCGTCGAAGTCCGCATTGTAGGCCTTGCAGTTGGAGTAGTGCAGGCGGAAGGTCTTCTCGCCCTGCAGGATGCGGGCCTTGTGGGCCATGATCGAGGGCTTGTGCAGCGACGGCTGGCGGTTCAGCAGCAGGACATCCCCATTCAAAACATGCCTATGGACGATTTTCACGCCATCTTTCGGGTTCGATAGCAGCAACTTGGCCAGGCTCTCGCGCTTGGTGGCATTGTCGCCGGGTATGTAAGTGGAGAAGCCGGTGCTGTCCTGTATGAGATTGGCGCCGGGGTGGACGTCCGGGCCGTTCATCACCATCTTGCGCAGCTCGGTCACATTCCAGGGGGTCACGGGCACAGGATAGGAAAGCTTCTTGGCGAATATGTCGGGTATGCCGATCTCGTCGACGTCTATGTTGGGGTCCGGGGTGATGACCGTGCGGGCGGCGAAGTTCACACGCTTGCCCATCATGTGCTTGCGGATGAGGCCCTCCTTCTTTTCGAGGATCTGCTTGAGGCCCTCGGCCGACTTGATTTCGCGCGACATGTTCACGTCGAGCAGCACATCCACGGAGGTCTGCAGGTTGCCCCAGGCATTGTAGAGCTTCTCGTGGGGCGAGGCCCCAATCAGGCCGTCGTAGACCTTGCGCGCCTGCTCGGAGAGCTTGTCCTGCTGGCCCTTCATGGTGCGCAGCACCACCTGCAGGACGTTGTTGTTCTCGATGATGTTGATGTAGACGTCGGTCTGGGCATTGCCCTTAATCATGCCGTTGATAATGTTCATGGGGCGCGTGCGCGGCGGGGTGACTGGGATGGTGTCCATGAAGAACATGTCGACGGGCAGGTAGTCCTTGCCGGTGCCGGTGTTCTTGAGCGTCAACACGGGCACCAGCAGATTGAGCAGCTCCGGGTAGTTGGCATAAATTGTGCGCAAATAGCGACGGCATTCGTCGGCAAAGATCACCTTGTTCTGGCCGCCGCCTTCCGCCGAGTCGCCGAACCTGCAGGCACAAATTTTAGGTAGAGAAGATTTGGACTTGGAGTTGGACTTACCGCTCTTTGATATCCGCAATGGTGACGTAGTAGACCAAACGGCGGTGCAGGTAGCGCACATAGCGCATGGGCTTGCTGCAGTGGCGGCATTTCTTGTTGCCGGCGCGCTGCAGGGCCGCATGGGTGATGGCCGAGCGGATGGAGCAGCTGGTCTTGGTTAGGTTCGAGGCGTTGGGGATTTTCTTGGCCAGCAGTTCGTTCATGGCGGCTATGCGCGGGTGGACCATATCCCCGTTGTCCAACTCCACCAGATTGTCGGTGTTTTGGCACACGATTTCCGACTTGAACAGCTCCAGGTCCTGGGCCTCGATGATGTAGCCGGCGTCAATCAACCTCAGCTGCAGCATTGTAATCTCTCGCTCGTGATCTGAAAGCCCAGGGAGAGGATGATGAATTTTTGCAGCATTTCAGCGGCCCACTTACCTTTCATTTGCAGCTTGTAGCAGTGCAGGCAGAAGATGCAGAGCAGGCGCTGGACGAGCTTGATGAAGAACGGATTGTAGACTAGGGAACCCAGCTCGACGTGGCCCATGTGGCCGGGGCAGTCGAGCATTTTTAGGCAGGTGCCGCATGGATCCAGGCACCGGCCGTAGGAGCCCAGCCGAATGTCGTATAAGCCGTTTACGATGGGATGGCCGAGTGCGTCGACGGTGAGGCCTGTGGTCACTTTAACAACGCTCAGCTTGCGGATCTCCTCGTTGGTGAAGACGGCGAACTCCAGGTCCTTGGGGAACAAGTGGACCTCTACGGGCTTTTTCGAGCCCATTTTGGACTGCTTTTATGTTGTATTTATTAAAAAATTAAGAATTAAAACAAGAGCGCTCAACAGTTCGCCTTGCACGTGTTGAAAATAAATACGGCGGTGCTGCCAGACAGGGGGAAACTGTTTTGCATGGAACCGAACTAGAGTTCATGAGCGAATTGGCGGTCATTTTAAATTGGAACTGGCGGACTTTCATTTTTTAAAGAAAGATAAATAAATAAACTTAGTTTAGACATTATACAAAAGAACAAGAGCAGGTTAAAAGACTGTTTCAATCTTGTATAATGTATTCGCTTAAGTTTTGTTTTTGTTTACATTTGATTTGAGTTTGGCGCGTAGATGCATGAAAATATTTGAACAAGGTGGCAGCTCTATTTTTAAAACTGCAAACGTTTTAAGGGAAGCGCCGAGAATAATTAAAAGAACTACTGAATAATGTAATCGGGAATCGCAATTTTGCAACGTTGTGGGTGTTTAAATCTAGTGCGCTATTAAAGCCAGCCCATAGCCGTTATAAAAGAACATAAACGTCGCTATCAAAATCCCATTGCGCTTCACCGGCAGCCGCTCTGCCCTGATCGATTTGGCTGTGGTTTGTTTGCATTCTCCACGTTAATTGAACAACTGCAAAGCCGCACGCCGCTGCCATAACCACTGCGTTTTGATTGACAGGGTCTTGATTGCCATAGCAAAACGCTCCGCTGGCCGCCGGCCCAAACACTCACAAAAAAACACTCCCCTGGCCGATGGCAAACGTTTAATTAAATCATTTGGTAAGAACATGAAACTTACATATATTTAACTTTGGAATCGCTTTGCTCGCCTTAGAACTTATCACAAGTCAACTGGTATTGCCAGTTTCTAATAACCACATTCTGTTCGTATTTGCCGCGGACAGTCTCCAGGAGTTCCGCAACAGTTGCCTCATCTCCCAGGGCTCCAGCTGCCCGCTTGGCTCCTCCTCCTCCTGCTCTTCCATTAGCGGGGTTAGCATCCGCGGGGTTCGGGTCATCGTACGGCTGCAGCTGCCTGGGTCTTCGTGGCCGTTGCACTGGCAGCTCCACGTCCTTGGGTATGCGCTGCTGATGTTTCGCTGGCCGGCTGCCCTTTCGCCAGGATTCCACGTTCGTGATTCCTGTTTCCGCCTCACCGGCGGCCTCGTTGTCGCTGCGGCGAAGGAAGCCCGGCCAGCGAAACCACTTTTGTCATAAGCAAAACGGCTCCTCCTGGGCCAAACCCGCACGGCCAGGATCGCGCCTCAACAAATAGACACACAGGCACAAACAGGCCAACAGCAGGCACACCAGACCCAGCATAGCATAGAATCCCTGGCGGTAGCGGGCCGCATCGGCATTGGCCTCCAACAGCCGCACCCGCTGACCCAAGGGCCCGGAGCCCGCCAGGCCCCCGCCATCCCCGGCCAAGGGCACCAGCACTCGCCAGAAGCCATGGACTTTCTGCAGGTGGCCAGCGTAGCCCGAATCCTGCTGATTGTTGGCCACATAGGAGTTGCCCTTGCGGTTGCTGGCCACCTGATAAGTGGGAGTCTTGAAATCGTTGCGATTCGGACGCGAGAGGCTCCGGTCTGCCCCGGCCGGCTGCTCTCCCTCAAGCAGCTGCTCGATCTCCGCCTCCATGGCCTTTGGCAAACCGCCGGCCTCCTCCTTGCCGCCCTTGGCCAGCTCGCCCAGGCTGTAGATAAACGTCCGCTGCGGCGTGTAGGGCAGCCAGGCATCGTAGATGCGTCCTGGCGTGGGATTGCCGCCTTTCACGAAGTTGGCAAAGGCCCCGCGGAACTTGCGGCACAGCTGCTCCTCGTCGGAGGTGAACCGCCGCCGGGCAATCTGCTGGAAAAGGCTGGGGCCCAGCAGCAGCGGCAGATCCGAGCTGTGCGAGGCGCCGCCAAAGAGATTCACCTTGCCACGCATGTCCATGGCATGGCTGCGGTCGAAAATGTAGGCATAGCTGGTGGCCCCATTCCTGGCCAGCAGCTCGAGCAGCTGCAGGAAGGGCGTCTCATAAAGGGACTCGGAGAGCAGGCGCTGCATTCCGCCCAGCAGCTGGGCCACATTTGTGAGGGCCTGGCCGCTGAAGTACTGCCAGTTGATGGCCTCCACATGGGAGCCTGGGGAGTCCACGGCCCGCAGCACGTTGGGCAGGACGGTGGAGTTGATGTAGCCACGCAAGGCGTCGTAGCCTTCCCGGGCCAAGTCCAGCCAGTAGTCCTGCAGGAAGGCCCCCTCATTCGAGCTGATGCCCAGCAGGATCGAGGGCAGGTTCGGCTGCTTGAGCAGCTGCTCCAGGCTGCTCTCGCCGGCCAGGATCACGCCCAGGTCCTGGCTGCCGTTGCCATGGTTGTAGACACTCTCGTAGGCCCGCAGCAGGTCGTCGACGCTCTTGCGCCTTAGGCAGCTGACCATTTGCTGGCGCTGCTCCTCGAACTCGAAGTTGCAGCCGAGTTTCTGGATCAGAACTCGGGAAGTCTGCACCACGCGCTCCTTTTGGGCCACGTCCAGGGCATGGAGCAGTTGGCCCGGGGACATGAGGATCAGTTGACGGGCCACTGGCTCTTTGGCCGTCAAACTGCTCAGGGCCAGGGCAGCTCCGCTGCTTCCATGGCCCAGCAGGGTCAACTGCTCGGGGTTCCCACCGAAACTGGCCGCGTTGCGCTGTAGCCAGCGCAGGGCCATTTGCAGATCGCTGGACCCGCAGTTGCCGGCCAGCTGCCTGTTGGCCAGGCCCAGCCAGCCGAAGATATTCGTCCGGTACTGGACGCTGACCACCATGATGCCCTCGGCGGCAAAGTCCAGACCGTTCACGCGATTCCTGGGCCAGTCGTAGGCAAAATCTTCTCCGGTTATAACCACCAGAATGGGCAGCTTGCCGTAGCGCAATCCTGATTCCGGCGTCCAAATGTTGAGGTACAAACAGTCCTCTGAGGTCTTCTCCGGTCGGGCCATGCTGCCGTCCGCCGTCTCGTCGTAGATTGTGTTGGTTAGCTGCGGGCAGACGGGCTGCAGGCTCATGGCCTGGAGGGTGCGGTTCCAGCCGCCGTGCGGCTTGGCCGGCTGCAG
>JBAMCP010002317.1:0-13309 GCA_037075105.1 Lissocephala sabroskyi | reverse complement strand
GGAAAGTAAAAAGAAATATGTATTTTTTGTGCTTGTTTAGCCAACAAAAGGAAATCATAGAACGGTCAGAAGGCAGAAGTTGTGGGGCGCAGGAAGGAAAACAGAAAAACTGCGATGAATGCTATAAATAAATGCATTTCTTATATTAAAAGCACAACAAACAAACCCACACAGTCCAGTCCAGTCCCCTCCGTCTGTATCTGGGGGACGGTCTAACGAATGTTTAGCTTTGCTTCCGGCGACATAAAACTGCCGTTTGTTGTTGCTGCTGCTGCCGTTGCAGTTGGCCAAAAACAGCTGCCCATTGGCGTTTACAACGCTTGAGTAATGTGCCCGGCATCTGTGCCCCTCGCTCTACCCCTCATGTATGCCCTTTTGTGACCGTCTTGTGGCTTCCTCTCGTTCTTTCAACTTGAACGCTGAAGTTCTGCTGTTTGCGGCCATTGCCGTGGCGGCTTTGACCGCTGCAGATGTTTCGATGAGCTTTGTTGTTTTCGAAAGTAATTCGTCTGGCCATACTCGTAATTGTGGGGCACACACACACACAGGCAATCTCTGGACACAATGAGAGGTCCAAGTTCAAGCCACCCACCCACGTTTGATTGTTGTATGAACAATGAAGTAGGAGTCCAGACCAAACGACCTCCCGGACGATCGTCCAATGTCGAATCCTATATTAAACCCAATCGATGTGATCCAATAGACTTGAACCGAACGGTGGATTGAGGGACGCGTTCCACTCACTTCAAGAGATAAAAGTAAATAAAAAATTGCACAAAATGCCAACGGCCACAATGCAACGGCAGCAGCGGCAGAGAAGCAGATGATGTTGGTCGTGCATTGAACTCGGCAGTTGGACGGTCGGCGGCCCGGTTAGTTTGTTGGACTGGCCGGCCACAGAACTAGAAACGCCAAAGAACGTGGCTCGTATGTTCCTTAACATGGCCGATACAAATACAATGCCAATGCCAGAGCCAGTGGATGGCAACGGCGACGGACTTTCGCACGAATGCACCCGGCACCCGACAGCCGGGCCAGAAGGGAGTGTGGGCTGGTTGAGTCAGCCCAGCCAGCAAGCGATTAGAAGCCTAAAAGGAAGTAATGTTGCAGAAAATGCAAAGAGAAAGAGAACGCAAGATCAGATTGCCCAGCCATGGAGGGGATCGGGCGGACTTGGGTGTGGGGCTGCGTGTATCGTACTTGGGCTGATGGCCAAGGCACGCGGATGTTTGCCGGGGATCTGCGGATCTGTTGGTTCGCCTCTGCCGCTGCTGTGATTTTTTATGATGGCTAAAATTGAAAAACGTAGCTTCGGTCGGTTGGCTGGTTGGTCGGCCGGGTTGGCCTAAACCCGTCCTGCCCTCCCTCTGCCCACTTTTGGGTATTATTATGATGTTTTTGTTGCTGGCTGTTGGCTGCTGGCTGCCCGGTCTCTGGGCCCGGCTTTTGGCTCGCCTTCGTTTTGGCTTTGTGGTCGCGACTGCGACTGCGGCTGCGACCGAGGCTGTGGCGTGTGTGTAATTATCCAAGGACGCTGCTGAGTAATGAAACGACCTTGAGTGCAGCTACACTCACACACACACACCTGCACACATGGTACATTTACAGGCGCATTGGCCGGGTCCGTTGCGTGGCTTTTGTGTCTGGGCGTGGGCTTTCGGGCTTGGTCAAGAAGGCGTCATTTGTTACACAAATCGCACAAAAGTTGATACGGTCAACGATTTGTCAGCGTCCCCGCAGCATCACCAAAGATATTCAGTGGAAAAATAAAAACAAAGGAGCCCCGAAAGAAGAAAAGAATCAGAAGTATTTAGGAAGTTGTGCCGATTTGGGAACTTTTCTAGATGTTTAAACAGTTTTTCAGATATCCAGCAGAACGAGGCGGCCGTACGTGGCTATCAATTCGTAGCCTTTGGCTATGCCTTCTCCCCTGGCCCTTTGGTTTGGGCTAATCATCCAAGCGCCAAATTATTTGCCATTTTTTACGCGCTGCTTCAAACGCAGCGACTCTGCAGCCGTTGTTGTTATCTCGCTGCCCCGGCATACCAGCCAGTGAACGTTAGCAGCCCCACCATTAGGCCATAATAATCATCACACACGCCTCATCCCAGCCGTTGATGCGGGCACGGGCACGGGCACGGGCGCAGGCGCAGCTTTGGCCTTGCATCCCAACTCATCCCCCATTTGCAATTCAGCGGCCCGGTACCCGATTGAACCTGAAACCCCGAGAGGTGTGGCAAATGCGCACGCCTTTGTCTATTTCGCCTTGGCCCAGGCTCGGGCCGCTGATGATGCTGCAGCTGCTGGTCTGTTGCTATTTTTAAGTATGGGTTTCGGTTTCATTGTTGCATTTCTTCTGCGTTTTGCGCGGCGTTTATGAAATTAATGAGCAGGCCGAGGAGCACGATGCCCGAGCAACGGAGGCCACTGCCACTCACCACTGGCCATCATCAATCCCCCTCCCCCCCAGCCCGTCTCGAGTTCCCACAATTGAGTCTCATCTTGAACAACACCTCCAGCCCAGGGGTGAGGCTGGCTGGCCCCAAAAATGTGGGATTATGCAATCTGGTCGCTCCCAAAAAAAATTTAAATTTCATTTCATTTATTGACCCGCATTTTTCGCTTTCCTAATTTGCCTGGCGCCCCTCAGGGGTGCCCCCAATCGCTTCGCACTTCGCCCAAATCGACGGCGACGCCGACGACCTTTTACAATTGAAATGTAAACAAGTCGCCAAGAAATCGTCTTCTGGCCATCATCACCATCACTCGAAATCATTCAAATTGTTTGTTGATTGCTTCCCCCGCCCCCACAAAGCCCATTCAAGGGCCCCGCAGATCACACACGTTTTTTTACCCCTCATTCGCAATTTGGCGACGGCCAAGACGCACTTTCCATTTCAACTGATTGCCAAGTGCGTAATTAACTTTTAATGACAGTCGCATTATAATGCACAAAATTCTTGAAAAACATACAAAAAAGATTTACAAAAGACTTGCGAACTTTACCCTTGACCGTTATAAAAGGGTAAAAAATGTAAGATAAAAAATCCACTTACCTAAAAAGATCATATGCATTTAATTCGTTGTTGTGAAATATGAAAAGAAAAAAATATATAAAAGATTAGTATTGTTTTAATATTACAAATTATTATTTAAGATCTTTGGATCTCTTAGTTCTGTTAGCATAGTATCTATAAAAGGGTCTTTGGCACAAGACGGAGTTCCTTAAAATTTGCTACCCTTATGATTGGCCTGGCAATATCAAACGATATAAAATCAAATCAATATTCTTTTCTATATGTTACTTCCAACTTTGCCTTCTTCAATTTGATGATGGTTACGATTAATTAGAGTAACATCTTTTTATCCCAATTGCTTGTGTCTTAATCAAAGTTCGGTGATGAATAATTCTTAAGAAGGGTAACCAAATTTCGAATAAAAAAAAAACATATGATATTTATGGACTTAATTACCAATCGTTTGTTCTTTAATTACTTTGGATTTAAAGTTCATTTCTTAAATTTCAATAATCTAAAATCTCTTGCTCTTCTCTTTTTTTTCAGGTATGTAAATCCCGATGTAAATTCTCGCGGTGGTCAACTGGGGTAGGTTTAAATTTCGAAATGGGTAAGTCTGGTAGCTTGAAAGTTTAGGTGGCTTTCGGCCGCCTTCTAGGGAACCCAGGGCGTGGTGCTTGCTACCCACTTAAGCACACCAACCACACACGCTGCCACACACACTGGCAGAGCCCAGAAGCCCGGGGCTGTAAGGCCAATAAATGGCATTAACCAATTGTGGCAAAGACAAATTTTGTGCGCCTTTTAACTTGTCTATAATCGTTGGCAGTTGTTTGAGAAAACCTGCGCACCCACATGGCTCGGCCGGCCGGCCACATAACAAATTGGTAGCCCATGTTTTCGTCTACAATTCCCACAATTGTTTCGAATTTATTTTTCTTTTAGTTTTTGGCGTCGGCGTGGCAGCAGCCACGTTGGTGGGGTCTGCCTTTTGATGCATCACTGACCACCGAGCCGAGCCCGAAGAGATCTGGCTGGGTTTCCATCTAGGAAAGTGCATTCATCTCTATGCAAATTTCATGTTGTTGGCCAAGATTAGTGTGACAGCCGAGCGACGATTTGCTGGGGAAAATAATGGACAGTAGCCACCACAAAAACAGACCAATAACAATAAATTTCAATATGGTTTTTTTCGTTTTTGGCGGGGGTTCGGCTCCCAAACAGGAAGTCCACACGATCGTCTCGAAGGCGGGGTAATGATGTGTAATATTTGGCCAGCACCGGCAGCTGTTTGGTGGGAGTGCTCTGATAAGCTGAGCATTATGAATAGAAAGTTGGCGGATTAGCCGCAGATGTGAATGCAGTTGAATGAAAGCCGAGGAGGAGTCCAGCAATTTTCGATCGTAATGGAATTGTGGGCGTTTAAAAAACGGTTAAACGGTAGGAAATTTATTTAAATATTTTTGTAAATTTGTGGGCTGAAATTATTTTAATTTCAGTTGCAATTGAAATTTGCACTTTTAAAATTCAATGGTAGTTTCAATTTCATTTCTCAAATTGCCGTCAGTCGAATGTTTGTTCAAATTACAAATAAATTTGTATTTCTGTTTGTCCGAAATTCAATTGCAATTTCGTTTTGGCTCTCAAGTGCATTCAATTCGCTCAGCCCTGTTCCGCATAATTGTTTATGTAATCTGCAACAAATGCCTCTAGAAATGATGCTGCACGAATCACTGGCCGCCCAACATCGAGTAGGTGTGGGTTTACTTTGTATTTTGAAAGGGGTCGAGGGAGTATGAACGCCCATTCGGGTATGAAAGTCATTTCAACTACAACTCAATTTGAAATGGGCCATTAAAACAAATGGTCCAAGAGGCGAACACATCACAAAACTCGACACACTCGGGCCGGGCCAAACCTGCGCCCACGGGGGCCACCAGTCAGCAAACTTGCCCCCTTTTTTGATTTACACACACACACACACAAGCGACCACCGCCGATCTCCAGGGAGACAGAATATCAAACATAACAATATTTATTTATAACATTTGCCAACTGACTTTCCACGAAATGTGCAACTAAATTGCCATAAACAACAACAACAAGAGCAGCAGCCAGCAACCAGCGACCGCCTCTAAATCCAAATCTCAGTCAGGTCCTTAGCAGCACACCATTTGGCGGCTGATGTCCTCGCGTCCGTTTCCATGTCGCCACCATCGTTGTCGCTGTCCATTCAGCTGGCCTTTCACTTTGTGCCCGAAACTCTGAGGCTCCAAATGTTGCCGCTGTTTGTTGCTGCTGCTGCTGCTGTTGTTGCTGCTGCCTCTGTGCAGTTTTCTAAACAATTGCCAGCTCGGTTTGGGGCCCGCGATATATTTATTTGTATTTGTATTAATAGCAACGTGTTTATAACTTAATAATGGCTCAATAAAATACAAACCCATAGACCGAACTGGGACGCTGCTCCCAAAAAAACAAAACTTTCCATTCCTACAGGCTCTGCTGGCCGGACTGCTGTCCGCCGGTGGATTCAGAAGTAGCCATCGAATCAGAGCCATGTCTTTACATTTGGACAACTTAAACGTGAGTTTATTTAGGGGTTCGACTTGACGTTTTCCCCTCGACACAGTTTAGAAAGGCTAATGGGGCGTTTAGTTTTATGCCGAGTTAATCAAATGAATTATGATTATAATAAATATGTTTTGGCGTTGGAACGTCAGTTGGCTTTCTGGCTGGCTGTCGTGGATTTTCGCTTAGGCAAATATTGAAGGAGATTAAGTGGCCAACGATAAGCTGACCGCTGAAGAAAAGGAAGTACCTTTCCCTTGTGGCATTTGAAGAAAGAAAATGTAGGCCACACGGCGGGTCAAGCAAGGCAGTCCAATTTCAATTGCAATCTAGAAAGTTCGAAAGAACTCGGGCAACTCAAAGTCTTATCACAAATATTTTCCTATCGAAAGCAAAGTCTATAAAAAAAGAAAGGCCAGCCGAATCCTGAAACACATCTCGCGCTTCAATCGGAAAGTGGATAAAAATAAATTCACGAGTGTCACAGTTCTTTTCGTTTATTTAAAAGGCTTTCCATCTCTTCTTTATAAAGTTTTAAAGTTCTTTAGTTTCATACTTGAATATCTTAAGTAGCTTTTTTAAAATGGGAAAATTGCTTAGAAGACTTCAGGAGGAAACTTAAAAAAAAACATTCTAGATTTTCCCTTCTCTTGATTAAACCCAAAAAAGGACATCAAAATATACTGAGCCTAAAAAATATAATCTCTTTGATCCCTCTAAGTTCTCCAATTGAAACACCTAAAATAAAATCTCCGCATTGAAACAGACCGGGTAAAAGTTATGATAAGGTTTCTATTTTTGGTTAGTTTTCTTTTCCGCGAATCTTAAAGCGACTGCAATTTTCCCTCTCTTTGCCTGTGCCTTTGCGATTGCATCGCGGGGATAAGAAACGCAACGTCATCACGGCATCCCCATTCCCATTCTGTGGGGGCCGCCCCCTCGTTCTTGTGCGGCTCGCCCCGTGCGTGTGAAAGCACTAAAACGGCATAAAATTCGCCTGGCTGATTATAAACCAAAAAAGGCGACCAACGCCGAACGCCCGTAATTTATAGACTAGCCGACCCGCCTGTCCGCCTGGCCTCCTTCTGCATTTTGGCGTTTCGTTTTCACTTCCTATCTCCAAACGGAGCTCGCCAACGCCGACAATCGAAACATTTTGTGCGCTGCCTGGGAGTTTCTCATGGTGTTTTTTTGGCCCATCTTATCCTGCGGCTACGGGATCTGCAAATTATGGTTCTCAAATTCTAAGCCAATGCGTAGCAGGCCAACAATTGCCAGCTCGGCTTGGAGATTTCCTAATGCCTGCCAAGCACGGAATTCAATCTTTTTCATTTTTTCTTTATGGCCTTAAAGTTTTAACGGAAATAAATTGCCTGACCAGGCGCAAGCTTTCGGCTAAAGAACTCTAAAATTTCCCCAAACATTGAATAAGTTTTCCGTCTGTCGATGGGCATACAAACTTCATTCCGAGCAGGAAAGGGGATATTGAATGTAAACCTTTTTCAGGGTAGAAAGCATCTTTGTGGTTACCTTTGCCGGTTCTTTCTCTTTCGGCCTTTCACAGTGTCAACGCCACGTTAATCTATGGCAATTGAACCGCCTTTCAAGCCCGTTCTTATCAATTGCCTTTCAATTTTGTGTGAGGCTGCCTGCCAAAAAAGTGACTCCTCTCTAGCCTTTATCGGCAGCCGGCCATCTCCACCTCATTTATCATCAAAAATGTGAGGCTTGTTGAGCCGTCCGATGGCCTGACCCACATCGACCGGAGTCGGGTGCCCGCGCTTCCTGGCGAGACTCTGGCAGTTGATAAATTTTTGTTACACTTTTTTACGGTTACGGCGCTGCATGTGTGCAACGGCAACTCTTCCTTTCAAATGTTAGCCCCATTAATCGTTGCGTCGTCGTCTGGTTTCTTTTTGTAATTAAATGGCCGCCATGTGGGGGTGATCAGAATTTTCCTCAAGACTTTTACTTTGCATACCCCGTTGGTTTCCAAAGTAGGGCAGTTTAACTGGCCGTCGGTGGGTGGCCGACCTGCTTAATTGCAGTAACAATCAAATATTTGTGCTGGGCACGCACGTTCTGGCCAACAACAACTTTCCCATGACCGAAGCCATTAGAGCCATCGACTGGGACAAGTCACGCGGATGCTGCAGCGCACCAATAAAACCAACCCAAGCAAAAGAAGCCAACGGAGAGACAAACTTCGAGGTTACAATTTCCGAAATGCCTGCGGCAGTGGCAGCGTCGAAAGGCCTCCCTGACCACCCGTTGCCGGCTGTCAACCTCATAAACTTTCCATGTGGCAGTGCCCAAAACACTCACGACCCAGTCAAGGTAATTCCCATATAAATTTTGCATTACTCGAACAGCAAAAAAAAAACAGTTTTCTTGTTGCCGGTCCGGTTGGGTTTTTGCTTTTGCCGCTTTGGCAATTGTTGGCTTTCGCTGCAACTTCGATTCGATTTTCGTTGCCAACTGTCAGTTGAGTGTGACGTGTGTGTGTGTGTGCGTTTGTCGGTGTTTATTAGGTCATCTAATTGTGTTTTCCATTTCCACAAGCAGGCAACACGACGACGACGACGACGACGACCTCGACGTGTTTTCCCACACAGCCAACCCGAATTTCGGTTTGCCCAGAGCCTCCTCACCGGTTCCGGCTGTCAAATTTTAATGGACTTTTTGTGAATGAAATGCGATGGGAAATCCGATGCACAATTGCCCGACCATAAAGTGCAAATGAGAAGCCGAGATTTGATCGCTGCATATTTGCAAATTAATTGGCTCTGATTAAAGACCATCAACTTTGATTTGAAATCGGCAAATCGAAAATGAAATGCCTTGTGGATGCATTCTGATTTAATTTGAAATGCCTAAAACTTGGATCTTGACAAAGATTCTAAACTCTTTAAAATCTTTGCGAATTCGGAACAAAACCAACTGAACCCCAAGACCTCCTCCGGGTGCGTTCGATTTCCTTTTGAGTTCAGTTATTCACTGAGGACTCAGGGGAAATCGAATGTCTTTTTTGCTTTTCTGAAGAACTCAGGCCTGCCTGGCTTTCAGAATTTCTTTTTTAACCCTTTTTAAGTTGCGTATAAGTGAATTTTGCTTTAATGCCTCACGTTTTTAATTTTACTTTCCTCCAAAAACAAAATAAAGAGGGGGCAAAAAGCGGCCCAATTCGCCCAGAGTGGAGCGGCGAGCCTTCGCTCATATCAATCAACCTGTTCTCGGCAGCTGTGGCCAAATTCCCTTTCTGTGCCCAATTCTGGCCCTTGGGCAGCTGCCAGCCATTAAGACCAACCAACACGAAACAACACCTACCAAGCAGCCTGTCTGTCAGCCAAGAAGAAAGTCTGAAATTACACACGCTCGCACCCACACGCAAGCCGCGGCGCTGCTCCTTCCACACGCCCAGAACCAGATATTCCTGGCTGGGGCGCCAGAAGGGGCGGCAAGTCGTTGGTCAATGGAACCCGGCTGGGTTGGATTTTTTTTGGCAACACCTCGGGCCATCAGGCCACCAATTATGAGGCTCTCAAATTACAGTTCATTGAGCCATTCGCAGGAGGCCAGCAGTAAGCAGAGTTTTACCGTTAAGGTCGTCTGGCTGTCCAGGCGACACTTGACAGTTTCCTGCTCCCTGGCCTCGTTTCTCGGTGGTTCTCAAGATCCCCCTGGTCGGCTGGGGTTATAAATGATTCTGAAGATGGTTTTCGTTTTGACCAACAATATTATTTGGCCGTTACTCATTTTGTGCGGGCCTGGTCGGTTATGACAGTTTGCTTGCTCGAGCGCCGGACGGAAACCAGCAAACATCACGTCCAGTGATTTATGATGGTCCAGGCGCAAAAGTGTTTTATTTTTTGAGTTTGGCCTGCTCCTTTGTTTCATTTATCTTGGTGCACTTTAGCGAGCGGCATTCCTGGGCTGTCCGCACTTCCCAAACTGCAGGAGAACATTTCACTTTCCCGGGGTGTTGCTAATCATAAATCTTTGAACACTTTCACATTCATTCATGGGTGAGTCTGGGCGTCCTTCGGCCGGCTGCCGACCCAAACTCATTAGCTCGTCGCGACGATGCTTGTTAGCGTCTTTGGTTTACCTGAATTGTGTGGGCAAAAAAATTCTAAGTAGGAATTTTCCCACCTTCGTTTACTTGCGGTTGTCTGATCAGCGCAGAAATTTCCTATGATGCCACCAAAATGCTGCCTGGCATTTAACCTGCTTTCACTGACTGGCCGAGTTGGCCGTCTGCGGCCGCGTGGGTGGGCGCGGGCGCAAGTGCAAAAAAAAAAGTCTGCATTTTAATCGCTCAATTCGAAGTTGAGGGGTGCGAGTTTTTAACAAAGTTTTCCACTTAAAGTTCAGCACCGAAATCGAGCGATAAAGAGGGTCAAATTTTAATCAGAGATCTATGGGAAATTGCTGGCAACTTTCTTTAGATTCGAGGAGGGCAGGAAAATCAAATCCGCTTTACATTCGCCACAAACTCGACTCACAAATCAAAATGCATTTCCATCCAGACGACGATGGCCATAACATCAATCAAGCTTTGATTTTCACATGTCAAATAGCCAGGCGCACCATAAATTCAAATCAAAGAGAGCCCCCGAGTCGATTGGACTTTCTATGCCAACGACGACAGCCTATCGACATTCTCGAGAATTCCACGCACCATCGCCGCCAACTGGCGCCCAGTCAAATTCAAATCGATTGCCTGGCAAATTCTCCTCAGATCGCCGTTCCACACACCAACACACACACAGTTGGCTGAGTTATCGTTGCGACACAATCACTTGTCATAAACATTAATTGAGCGTGAAAATGCGAAAATACTCGGCTCACCAGATCGCCAGATCGCCGGCTCTCAGCGTCTAATAAAGATGGATCGTTGGAACGCGTTCGAATGCTGATCATCGATCGATGGTTGGTTGTTGTTTGCTGGTTGGTGCTGAGGGGCTTTTGGCACCCCATTAAAAAGCGAAATTGGGTCAGAGTCGGTTGGCTGGTCGCGTCCTGCTGGCCTCGCTGTTTGTTGTCTTTTACTTTCGCGGTTTTTGGTCCTCTGGCCATTCTGGCTGCGCAGGCGCACAGGCTCGCGCCAACTCATTAAAATCAGTTGATCATAATCGATCGTCGCGACGTTCGGCCCGTTGCCAGCCGAATATTTCATATTTTTTTTGTTTTCGAGGCAATCGGACAGCGGCAGGAAGAAATGAGGTCGCCTTGGGCGAATTTCACCGGCCTGTTTTCGGAGGCTCTTAACATGTCTATTTTGAAGTTCAACGCGGTTTCTGTATCTTATTTTTCGGATAAGATACTCGCGGGGGGAGGGGATAACATTTTATGGCAATGTCAATGTTTCTACAGATGCTGCGCCCACTCAATCGGTCGGCGGTCGGCCGTGTCAGTCAGTCAGTCGGCTGGCCGGTCGTCCATGGATGCTCTTCATCTTGGTTTTTGCATATGAAATTTATGCAAATCTGTGGGGCTCTCGGTTGCTGGTGTTGCCTCCGCGCAGCTGCCAATAAGTAAGCATAAATTATATCTCACACAGAGCAGAGAGATCCTTGTTGGCCTGGCCCGAGTTGGCCTGACATTAGCATATAACCCGGCCAGCTGCCATCCCCATTGCCAGTCGCAGTCGTCGTCGTCTGGCTGGCTGGCCTGCCTTCAAAAATGGCTTCATTTGGTGGCCGTAAATGTCCCGGCAGACGACCGACGTCGGACGAGCAGCGCATCCGCCGCCGCTGACACAATTAGCCGGCATTGCATTTTGTTTGTGGATTTTATGAAACAATTCAAAATGTTCTCAGGCTACCGGCCGACCGGGCGATCGGCTTTTGGGGACAAGAGGTGTGAGGCTCCGAGCTGCTTTCCATTTACTTGGCCATTTCGAGAGCAGAGCGGACGACGCGACGCGACTGCTGTTTATGGGATTTGCTCATGTCTGTGGTTTTAATGTGTGGGAAGTGTGGCTGACTGGGGAATGTGGACAATTTTACATTGGCTTTGGTTTGGAAAGCTAATTCAATTATTTTCCGTTGCGCTGCTTCTGGCTGGCTAATCAGCCTATCGATCTAATCATTCGATCTAATTTATGGTTTCTGTGTCGAGTTTCTGGGATTAGTCAGACCGGCAGCCAGAGTTTTCCCGATCGTAAAAATGCTTGAAACATGCCAAGCGCTCATATAAACTCAGCAAATCATTGAGTGAATTCGAATTCGCTTCGCCTGTCTTTCCTTTCATTGGCTCTTGGCAACATGTTGCCAAGGCAGCCCAGCAACATGTTAGCTGGCAACAAACGCGGGCGCGTGCGCCGTCGTCCCGTGCGGCTTGCGCCGCCGCCGCCAACGTCTTGCAACGGGCCACACATTCATTCCGCCAGTGCATTTCCGCGCACACGGTCATAGTCGGAGCCGTTTCACTTTACTCGCCGCCGGCGCATTCAGTGCATTTTTCATGCACTCAACTGCGCCCACACGCGAGCCGTGCAACAAACTGAAAATTTTGCGCACCGCGATCAAAGTACAGCACGCCCATTCAACTTGACGGAGACGCCAAAGTAGGCGCCAGTGAATCGTGTTTTGTTAGTTTTTTTTGTGTTGATTGCATTCCAATTTGATTTCCGATTTCACACATCCGCTTAGAAGAACCGCACACACCCTGGAGCCAACGTAAGTTCAACTCCAGATCAATGAAACTTTCCATTGCCTAATTAAAAACTAAAGACCTTTAATGCTGCCGTTGTTGTTGTTTTGTTGCCGCTGCTGACGGTTGACGGGCTGTTGCTGCCGTTGTTGGACAACTTATCATGGCCATAAAACAAGTCAAAGGCGACGCGTCGCAACCTTTCGGGCGTGGGTGTTGCCGCCGCTGCCGGCGGCTGTGACACTTTTATCTGATTAATTTTGACAGATTTTGTGGCCTTTCAGCGTACACAAAAGTTGACCGATAATTTGAAATCGGTGCAGCAACACCAACAATCAACCAAACATGGCCCATAACAATGTTGACCTCATTTGATGGCTGCTGGCTTGGCCGAGAAACAAAAAAAAAAAACTGCAATTACGCAAATGACGTAACGAGCGGGCGGCACAAGACAACAACAGCGGCCACATAATAAATGCAATAAAGCAATTAAAATGTCATTGGGACCCGCTCAAGTTGAAAATCTTTTACACTTTTTGGCGGCATCTCCTCTGAACAGGGGAAATGGGTTATAAAAACGGATATGAAGTTCCCCATTTCAAGTGGAAGTCATAAAAGATACTCGTGCTTCCCCCCACCCATCCCTTCCTTACATTCAATTGTTAATATGTCGGCCATAAAACGGCTCTTCAAATAGACCAACAAATGAGGCTAGAAGTCGTTGCCGCCACAAAACGAAGTTCCCCCAAATTATTGATGTTGGGCCGGCGATAAGAACTTTGAGGCGGCCGGTCTTTTGAGTCCAGCTGTTCGTCTCTTTCTCTGGCAAGTAATCAAATTTTCCACTTACCAAATTGCCGCACTCACAATCTCGGCTATCAAATATTTGCATAAGCACCGACCCCCCAACCAGTCGGGCGTTAGAAGTTGACGGGTCAACAGATGACAAAATACGGAGCCGAACTGAAAGTCCTACGGGTCGAAGGCTCTGCCGCACACGTGTGTGTGTTTGGGTAATTGGAAATCTTGTGAGAAAAGTAAATAAAAACGGAAATAAAGAACCCGTC
>JBAMCP010002316.1:0-13310 GCA_037075105.1 Lissocephala sabroskyi | reverse complement strand
TATATATTCTTATATATTCATATAAATTGTGTAATTCGTAATGTGGGACTTGTTTTTTAAGTGCTTTGATAGTGTTTTATGTGATTTCCCACCGCCGCCCACGCTTATTTATTTGATGCGCAATTTATTTTTCGCCAAATGTAAGTGCATAATTTGTGTGTGTGTGAGTTATTTGCGTTTCTTCTTTGGTCTTTGCGTTTGCTGTCGACGCTCAGCATAGAAAAGAACGGTGAATTTTTGCTCCCTTGTTTTTAAGTTGAGTGAATTTTGTTGATCACCTGCGCTGTTATGAAGGGGGTGGGGGGGAGAGGGGTTCGTTTGCCTCGCGTCCGTTTGGCTGACTGGGCCGGTGGTCCAACAATTCTTCTCTCTGTTGCTTCTCCCCTTTTCATTCTTTGAATTATTAGGCGCGCTGGCAGTGGACTGCATGTGTGGATCTTGGGCAAGCCTAACCCGCATGGAGGGTTGGCAAGTGGATTGCATTCGCTTGCAATGCGCTCAGCCCATGTGGATGCTAAGTTTCTCCTACAGCGCCTCTGTTATGTGGACGTTGTAAGGTGCGAGGCCTTAAATCTTCCGAAGGGCTAATGATCCTTTGATAGTCCCTGAGATTCAATCAGGCCAGCTGCTCGGCCCCAAATGTGAAGCCATAGGGGAATATTTGATTTCCGCACTTCATTTTCGCCCCGAATTGATTAACTTGGATTTGCAATTGCATTATTAATTCGACTGTTATCAGGACTCATTTTTCAGGCAACCCAGCGAGCCTAACCCACCACGTGGCCTGCTCGCTGCCAGCGCCCAGCACTTCCCATGTTCCAATTTTATTTGTTTACATTTATTAACATTCCGGCAAACGATACAATCCCATTTATTTTCCCCCCGAGTCCAACCCCCCCGCCCACAGCACGTGCTGTCCGCCGAAGCCTAACAGAGCCCGCCAGCCGCCTTCGTCCAGCATCCACGACGGCCCGACCGTCCCGCTGTTAAGCTTCGTGGCCGCTGTTGGGCTCTTCTGCCTGGGCCACTCAGCCTGCCAGCCATTCAGTTGGGAGCTGCGTAGACAAGCGCGTCGCTGTTGCTGTTACCGTCGGCTGCGTCACAGTACAGAGCTCTGTTAGGCCGGCTGGGCGAGTGGTCTCGAGTTACCGTTAGCGTGGCAATTGCCAGCAGTCAGTGAGTGGAGTCAGTCGAGTACGTGGCAGAGCACGAGACGGTCGAATCGCGCGCATCAACTGGCGGTTTTTTTGTGGGGTCCTCAGCATCTCAGCCGAATATCCTTTTTGTGACTTGGCCAACAAAAGGCCCAGGACTGCTGAAGTAACTTATTCGGCTGGCTAGATCGCCGCTTAAGACTCTCAAATTTTTTTTGCAATTTTTTTTTAAACTGGAAGACAAATATCTGAAACTATCCAGCCCGCAGCTGTGTGTGTGCGAGTGTGCGTAAATTTTGAAGTGTTTAAAAACCGAAAGCCGAAAGTTCTTGTGATTCAAACTGACACTCAAAGTTGCCGCTGACCCGCGTCCTTTGGCCGGCCAACTGACCGAAGTCGGCAGGCAGCCGGCATTTCCACGCGGTTTCCTGTTAACCACGTTGCTGTTTTTTTTTCCGTCCGTCTTTTGAACTGGGAAATTGACACCTCCACTTTCAGATCAGTTCTTGATCTTCTCAGGATGTCAATTAGTTTGGCTGCCCTGGTTACCCTCTGTTCAAATGTCCTGTAATTGTTTTGTCCACTGCCCCCAGGATGCCGCCTTGTATTTCAATTCTTGGCCAAAGTGCCTGACATTTATTGGGGGGGTCCTTGTCTTTTTCTTATTAGTTTTCAATTAAACTTCTTTTGGCTCGTTTTTCAAAGGACATAGGAGCCCCGTTTTGAGCGGTTGTACGGCCTGTGGGGCTGCCGGTGGGCGGCGAGTGCAGTTTGAGGTGCAAACCAAAGTGTCTAAAATTTATTAAATGTTTTTTGTATTTTTTTTTCGTAGTACTTAAAATATAAATCGAATTTCGAGTGTTTTAATCAACTGGCGCGAATTCGTCTGCCGAGCAGTAAACTTCTTAACGGAAACCCAAAAAAACCGGCAAGGAACAGGATTCACGGTAAGTGAAATTTAAAATTAAGGAATCTGTCCGATTTCTCAACTTTCTGTGGCCTTTTTATGATTCTACAAAAATCTCAATTGTTTTTTTTTTTTTTTTTGTGTGGAAGCATTTCCTGTCCGCAGTTGCGATCTTCCATGTTGTCGTCTGTGAGGATCGTAAGGATCACAATAGACTGACGGCAATTTTCGATTAAAGGTTTCGAAGAATTGACATAGATTTTTTCAAATTTTCTTAGCTTTTTGAAATTGAATTTGAAAAGTCTTAAAAACCTTTACTTACCTTCGATCAATCGCCTGAAAATTGGGTATTCAAATTTTTAAAAAAAGGAATTACATAAATCGGAGCAAAAAACATCAGACAATTTCGGTTATCAATTAATTTAAATATTTGTCGGGAGCTTTGGGAAATCTCTGTGCTCAAAATTAAATTTGGATCTTGGTCAATCATTCTTGAATCTTCCATTGCAATAAATTTTTAAAGCTTGTTCTTCGGCGATTATTTATTCTCCTCAGAAGTCTGAACATTGCTGGTTTTTTTAAGAACAAAACTATAGAAACCAATTTAATGGCTTTTAGCAGTCCTTTTTCCACGTATTTTCCACTTTAATCAATTTGAATTCCTCTCCAATTTTAAACATTTCAATGTTTTTTGAATGTTTTCTCTCAAAAATTCATTTCGAATGCACTAAACGCTTTCTTTGAACTGGAAAATCTTTGAGCATGCAGTTTATTTTTATGTTTGTGAAAGTAAAGAACTCAGAAGAAACAAGAAACTATTAATTCGTTGATTTTGATCAATGGGAAGTTCAATTTTCTGTGGAAAGTTCGCTTTGTCCTGGTGAATAAAATGGCTGAGCTGCCAATTGGAAATAATTTTGAGCATTTAAAGTTTTCATGGCTCCTTTATTTTAGTTTGAACAGCGATATAGAAAGAGCCTTCAATCAGGCAATTGTTGGGTTATAGAAGATTAAATTTAGAGACACCTTTTCCACCAGAAAGTCAGGAGGTGAAATGGTCGGAAGAATTATGTTAAAAATTCCGAAATAAATTTTTTACTTAATTTATTAATTGGCCTACCCATTTAAGTATTTTCTTTAAGCCTCAAGGATTGGCGAAAACAAGGAAATCATTATTCCATTCCTGAATCATTATTCCATTATTACGAAATTCCCAGGATACGTCTCTTGGGTTGGTTAGTTTGTGGGAAATCGATTGATTTACCCCTTTGGATTGATTTGTCCATTAAAACTTTTAATTAGAGCTTCGTTTAGAAATTAAAAATGCTAAGAGGAAAGGAATTGCGGCCTCTGTGATTGGCTTTCTGGCTTTGTCCTTGTGTTTCCCTCTAATTCGGCTTATTGAGCCGCTTTCAAAATTGCTGAGAACTTTGAGCTTCGACTGATCGGTTTAAAATTGTCAGACAAAATTCCAAATTCAGTCAGCTAGTCCGAGCGTCCAACGTGCTGCAGGATCACTCGACATCCTTTATACTATTGGCAGCTTTTGCTCAACTCAGTTGTCAACTTAGTTGGCCGCGAATTAATTAAAGGCAACGCGTGTGGATCTGCCCGTCGCCGTTCCTCATTTGCTAACAAGTATTTGCTTTTATTCAACGGCAACCGTCAAGCTGCCTGGCAGGAAGGCAGGTGGGCCGGTGGGCAGGTTGGCTTCCTTGGCTGCAACCCATTCCTCCTGCTGGCCGTTTGAAAATCAGCGACTGGCGGAGGACGAGCGTTCGGCAGCCGTTCGTTCACTAACGCCTGCACATACATAATTAAAGCGTGTTATCCTTGTTGACTTTGTTATTAATGCACTCTTCGGCTGCCCGACCCACCGCCCAGGCCGCTGCTTCATTCTAATTCCGTTCTTGGTAATGACAGTGGATGTCGTCCTCTGTGCGTGTGTGTGAATTTTGGGAGGTAGGACTTGTGGGTTTTTCTTTTTTTCGTTACTGTTTGGAATTTTATTAAGCGGGAAAAAGGTTAATACCATAAATGGAATTTTCAAGTTGTTAAATTGTTTATTTAGGCTCACTCACACACACGAGCACTTAGTTATCTGCCTCCCCTCTCTCCGGCAAGCAACAGTTGCGCGTCCATCCTTCCCTCTAGCAATTATTTTTGGGTACCGCTGGCGAAGCGAACCTTCTCTAGGTCCTGGAAAAGGGACGACCTCTTCCGTCTTCCGGTCTACACACCCGCACACCCACCCGCTGATTGCGCTGCTGGGCACATTTTGACACGTTGACATTTTATGCTCTTCATATTCGTTTTATGTAATTTTGTGTGTGTTTGTTTCATAAGTCACTGGCTGGAAAATTCTAACAATGCCCCAAACGAGTGTGTGTGTGTGTGTGTGTGCGACCCAGCTGCGGTCGAGGACAGTAAACTTCAGCCCAGGAAGGTTCATGTAAGCATAATGAAGAGGATGCTGGTACAAAGAAACTTCTTTCCAAGTTCGTAACTCTCGTCTTTTTTTTGTCTCCTCCGTCTGCGTTAACCTTCAACAGAATTAAATAAGTTCTGCAGGGCAGCTAAAAACGCAGAGGAAGACAGCCAAAGAATCTGGGATTCTAGAATTTCGGTTAAGGGCCTTGAAATGTTGAATCTCTTTTCGGTTTTGCTTAAATGATTTGCCTATCCAAGCATTTCTTCACGAATAACAGTATTTTCAAGTGTTGGAAAAGTGCTGAAGAATTTGCTATTCCTCTGGAGTTTTTCGGCAAAAGCAATTCCATAAAGAGTTGAATAAATTCTGAAGAATCGGTCATTATCTCTGGAGTTTTTGACAAAAAGCAAATCCATAAAATGCTGAATAAGTTCTGAAGAATTTGCTATTCCTCTGGAGTTGAATAAGTTCTGAAGAATCGGCCATTACATTACCTTTGGCTAATTCTACAAAAGCTAATCCATAAAGTGCTGAATAAGTTCTGCAGAATTTGCTGTTCCTCTGGAGTTTTCCGACAAAAGCAAATCTAAAAAGTGCTGAATAAGTTCTGAAGAATCGGCCATTCCAAAATCAAAATCCTCTGACCAAATTTGCTGGTCTCTTTTAAAAAGATTTTTAATTATTATTTTCCTTTCAAAGGTTTCAGAAAGTGCTCAGTTGAGCTGAAAGTTTCATCGGTATACTTTCTTTTAAATTTGTTTTTGGGATCCACAAATAATTAGCCGCCTCATCTTTTTCGATTGCATTCCTTTGCTTTATGCAATCGTCCAGGAAATTAGAATTCTCTTTTAACCATTTGAACTGCTCGTGAATCGCAGAGTCAAAGCAAAAGAGCAATGACTGCGGCTTTTACGCTGGTTTTGGCATCAGAACTCCAAGGTTTTCAAGTCAAACGAGAATAAGAGAAACTCACGTTGCCCGCCGGGAATGGGTTGTGAATTTGATCCTAACGACTCGAACAGTTGCATGAAGTTGACTTTGACTCCTTTGCCGCTGGCTGGCCTTTTTCTGCTCTGGCCGATGGCATTTTATTCTATGGACTGCAAAGGCTTTTGATGAGCTTCTTACGAAACTGAAAATTAATTGGAGAAGTTTGCTTTTCACTGCGCTCCATCCTTCTAACCGTAGACTGGCCAGCCGGTTGAGCTTCATTTTTTAAAGCCAGTGGAAAAACAAAATGAAAAACTGAGCAGAGCAGAAAAAAAAACCGAAAGTGTTCCTTTCATCACGAAGCATTTTTCACTTTTGTGTTTATTTTTACCAACTTTCCCTCTGCGCCGGTCAAGATTGTCTCTACGTCCAGGTGAAATGTGTGGGCCGCCATAAGAATCAGAAAGACAACATCATTTTGGATTCGGGCGGTGCGTTGACCATGAAGAAAATTTATTTAATTACATTATACAGCTGCCCAGAGGTAATTCCCTGGCAGGCGACAGCCAACAGCCGACAGCCAACGCTTTGCCAGCTTGGGGCCTTCATAATCAAGCGAATTTATGCTGTGGCCCCTTATGCGCTTTGGGGTGGCCAAGTTGGTGTTGGTTGTTGTTTTTTTATGTGCTCACAGGCACCCACGCACACAGCCGCAGATACGAACGCAGCGTAATTTACAGCATTTTATGCGCATTAAAGGTGCCAAGGAAAAAATTGAAGGGGAAGAGCACAAAAAAAAAAAAAAAAATACGAGTCGGCAAGCAATAATCGCACGCGGCAGGTAAAATGAGCGCAGCTCAAAGCGGAAAGAGCATCGGGAACAGGAAGCCAGCAGGACGGACACAAGGCCCGGGCCCGGGGAGCAGATATCAGTCGCCCAGTGGCAGAGTGGCCCGTCGGGGGCACAGGCCCAGATAACTTAAATGGCATGGGGGAAGACGCCGCGCTAAAAATGGCGACTCCTTCCTTCGTTTGTTTTCATTTTCATATAATTTTAATACCCGAGATCTTCTTTTTGCCGGGCGGGCGTTGCCATGAGTTTCAGTTTGCAAATTATGAGCAAATGACACTTTAATATTTACACACATTGTGTTTTCCATTTTTGTTGTTGTTTGTTTTGGACTTTTTCGGGTTACTCATACGCCCCATGTGGCCCGAAACAGCTTTTTTTTTTTGCCTCCGCTCTTCTTTTTTGTATTTTATATTTTTCCACTTTTTTTATTTGCTGCCGGGTGTGCGTGTGTATCTAAGCACTGTGTGAATTCTTTGGGGAATTATGGCCTCTGAATCATCATCGTCATCATCATCATCGTCACCGGCATCAGGGTCGAGCATTTGGCGTGCTCGCTGCCAGCGCTGTCCCTAATCCCTGGCATAGTCCACTTAACCTTTCCCTAGCCAGCTAATTGTAATTTTTGTATTTCGAACTGTTCGCCCAGTTCAGGCCCAACGCTCATTATGGCAATTATATAACTCAGGCCCACCAGGCATTTCGCATTCCCGTCCATTGCCGCAGCCGCACGACCGAACGCGTCTTGAATCTCCAATTCAATTCACCCCGTCCACCGGGCCTGGTCGCATTGCGTGTGAATGCCACTAGGAAAATTCAGTATATTTTATTTTTTCTCGCTTCTCTAATGGTTGCGGGAAAATCCTGCCCAACTCTGCCTGAAAGGCCTTTGAACCAAGAGTGGGCAAATCTTAAATTCAAAACCTAAATGACTTCAAGAATCCGTCATTTGTGGTGGGAGTTCTTGTGTTACAGAAATGGAGGAAGAGTTGAAGCCTTTTGAAGATTCCTGGAATTGACACTCAGCAGAGTCTCAGGTGCTTTGAGGCGGTGAAGGGAACTTGATTCGATTGTCTTTAGGAATCTTTAATAACTTTTAAATCAAAACTTCCATCAGCCCAGATTTGAAGTCAAAATAAACACTGAGCTGAGCTTCGGCTTTCAATTTGGCCAACGTCTCTTGAATTTCCATTCAAATTTCCCCAGTTGCTTTCGAAGGGCCTCCAAGTAATTCCTTAAGTCAACAACAATTGCACTCGACACTGACAGGACCTTTGAGTGGTGTGGTGAGGTGGTGGCTGCAGACAAAAAAAGAGAAAACAATTTTCAGGCTATTGAAAGGCCAATTGGACAAATTTATGTACTCTCCTCGTTTTCCCCCAATTGGGTGCGTGGTGGCGGCTCCAAATTTTTGTTGATTCACAGAGAGAAGGCAGCTAACTGAAAAATTTATCAGCATTGATCCGAGTTACAATCTGTATAACGGATGTGGATTCCATATTCGTGATTGTCTTGTTTTTTTGGGTTCGATTGTGTGTTTCTTTTACGGAATGCGAAAGCCGGCAAACTCAAATCCAATTCAAAACCCGCTCTCTCAGCTGGGCGCGAGTTCAAATAACGAGGAATTTCTTTTTTGTTTGTGCGTCAAATTTTTCTTTTTTTTTGAGAGAGAGGGAGGCAATGCAAGGCCCTGAAGGGCGGGCGTGTAGTTTCAGTTGATTGTGCCCAATGCCAAACCAAAAGAATAAAGAAGCCAAGTGGAATACCAACACCGAAAAGCGGGTACTCTATGTTCTTGAAGTCATTGAAATTCTTTGATTCTTACTATTTTCATGGGTAAGGGATGGGAAAAAGGTTTCTAAAAAGGCTCAGCGAGATTTTGAGTCTTTTTATCTGTTTAGACTTCCCCGGCTGAGCTGACAAAGCTGCGACCTACGATTTTACCCCTTACCCTGTCGAAGGGTATAAAATCCGTAGAAAATGTTTAAGATCTTAGCTTCTTGATCTTGATCGTCTTTTTATCGTTGGAAAAACTGTTCTGGCTTCCCTGTCTGAGCTGACAAAGCAGCGACTTACGATCTTACCTTTTACCCTTTCAAAGGGTACAAAATCGGAAAGAGAATGCTTAAGATCTTAGCTTCTTGATCTTGATCGTCTTTTTATCGTTAGAAAAACTGTTCTGGCTTCCCTGCCTGAGCTGACAAAGCAACGACCTACGATTTTACCCCTTACCCTGTCGAAAGGTACAAAATCCGAAGAGATCTCGCTGTGTGAGCTTTACCTGGAGAATTGCTGACTTTTATTTGAAAAGAGTAAAGTATTCCTTGGTCGGCTTGGACTTTGCGCTGTTGGTTGGAAATTGAGGGCCCGATTTTGGGTTTGTTATAGTGCAAAAGTGCATATAACAAACGGCAGCGGCACTGGCAGTGCCAATTGAAAGCGAAATAAAGTGTTACACGATTGTGAGTCGGGCCAAAGGCAATGGCAGCAGCAGCAGCGGCAGCAGCAGCGGCAATGCCAATCCAGGCCCATACACACAGAACTCTGGCTTTGTGGCCTCCACAGGCCGCTGGCGGCAGAGGGCGTGCGCCGCGGAGGCTCAGGCTCCTCTGACATGGGGGGCATTGGCAACGCATGAGTAACAATGCGACGTTTGCGGTTGCCGGTGTGGCGCTTGCTGCTGTTACCGTTACTGCTGCATTGATGGTGACAAGGGGACTACAAATAAACATTGGCGGCTCTAACGGCAGCGGCAGCGACGGCGGCAGCGCGTTGAGCGTTTTGACCTCACATAAAATAAGCACAGCTTCGCACACGTGCATTGCTCATGGGTGTGCGTATGTGTGTGTGTGTGTGTAAGCGGCTATATTACTCAGAAGCGCTATTAGCTGCATGCACGTAAAATATTGCCCCACACACACTCGCACACACACAGGGAGCCACGCCCAGAATGTTGCATTGCCAGGCAGGCGGCGGTGGCTGGGCCGCGCTAAAGGGTTCCACTTTTTTTTTTTGGCGACAAAATCAGCACAAAAATCTATCTCAATCGGTGGCAGGAGCACCACACACACACACGCAAGGACGCAACATTCTAAAACCAAAGTGTGCACACACACACACACACACACTCGCTCACGCACAGTCATAAATTGTTTCACCCCGCACAAGCCAAACGAAGCATGGCAAGGAAGGCGCAAAGGAAGGAAGGATGGGCGAACAGACGGACGGTTGGGCGGACGCCATAACCTCAAAAATAAATTTGAACGTCCTTGACATTTTGTGCCGTTTGGCGTTGATTTTTTTACCCCTTACTCCTCCGGGCCTTCTGTCTAAGTTCTTTGTTCATCAGCGGTAGTTGCCCGCCGTCCCGCTGACCAAAACATCCATCAATCTATTTTTATTTAATTGCAAATGCGTATGTATGTTTTTTTTTCCTTTCCTATTCACTTGAGTGTGTCGCTGGGTCACCCGATGACCCCAAAAAAAAAGGCGCTCTAATATATCATCGCCATCCCATTATCAGGATAAGGATCGTCAGCGTTCGCTTGCAACTTAAACTTCAGTGGTTATAAAAAATCACAAGCCATAAATCTAACGTGTTTGAGTCGCGATGACTCGGGCTTCCAAGGGAAATGGAATGAGTTGGTCTTCAAAATGTCGGGGAATTGGTGCTTATTAAAATCTAGAAAGCGGATTGAGTGACCTCAGAGAAGAGAAGAGTTTGACTATTCAGAAGAAGGCCCAGCCAAAAATTAATTTCTTCTAGGGATTGTTATGAGTCTTTGGTTGTAGAGGAAGAGCGAGGAAAGGAGGTGGGATTTCATTTTTTTAGGGTGTCTTGAGTTTTAATTTGCTCCAAATCGTATTTGTGGGAGACCTCAATAAAGATATTTTTCCTTTATTATTGATGAGTTCAAGAGCCAGTCGAAGTTTAAATTGGTTTCTGTTGGACTTTAAATTGTATTATTTTTGGAAAGAAGCTTCTTAGCCCGACTTAGGCTGGAATTTCCCCTTCTCTCTTTCTCAAAGATTTCTCCGTGTCTCAGTTCATTTCAGAATATACCCATAAAATTTCTCTTCAAGCTGAAAGTTGACAATTTACGACTGCTTGGCTATTAAAAAAGACGGCCTAACTGGCCTGGTAGATCCTTTATTAAAGTTCATACTTAGTTTGAATATTGTATGAATAATCGTATTGAATATTGTATGAATTATCATAATGAATAATGCTCTAAATATCGTACTAAATATCATTGAATATATCATTGAATACAGTTTTGAATATCGTACAAAGTTTTCTTTACCTCAGGCCCATCAAATAACCTGCTCATTTCTGTTGTTCTTTCTCTTAATTCCCTCTAAATTCGAAACGATTTGAACGTCGTAAGCCTTTTGAGCTCTTCAGCTTCCCTGTTCATTTGATCAGGGACAGCCTCAATTCCATTTACCAAAGACGTCCATTTGATCGCTTCAAATCCTCTAGAAAGGTTTCTGGTTTCTTCAGTGACCATGAGCCCCGCAAATCAAGTCAAAGTCATGATCAATTCACTCAGGCAGCCGCACGTACGAGAAGAGGCTGCCCATTGACGGGCGGGCACCCAGACGGGGACCTCGGCGCCGCCAGCCAGACTGAGCAGACATGAACTGGCGAGCCTGACAGTTGGTGTCAATGAACCAGACATCGATTCCTGGCTGTGTCACTTGGCTGGCCGATTAGAAAGCATTTTCGGCCTGGGCCGTGCGACATTCGCTCCCACGCGGCATCCACTTTCCGGCAGCCAAGTAGGCGCTTCCCCCCCAACCGATGGCTCTGCCCACGTCTCAAGCGGGCACAGCAAGGAGGGCAACAACTTGATTTACTTTGTCCTTTGCATGATTTCTTTGTTGCCACATTACTTGGCATCGGCCCGTCCAGGATGTGGGTGGGCCAAGCCTCCTCCCCGGCATCCCTCTTCCTGTGGGAAGGCAGCAACGTGCATTTCCATATTGTCGGATATGTAATATTTCAATCCCATTTCGAATCGTAATATGTAATATTTCAATCCCATTCCGCTTGGTCGCTTCTCCCACCCACGCGCCGTCCGTTCGGCTCGGTTCGTTTGGGTTCGGTTCGGTTCGGTTCGGTTCGTCCGTGCCAAGTTGAATGGCGCGCGAAAAATGTTTCCTTAATCCAAGTGGGCGGGGGCCGGAAGGCTGCACGGGGAGCGAGTTGTTTTATGCCCTCAACGAGGAGCTCCCTTTTTTCCTGGCTGCCGGCTGCTGGCTGCTTGGCTGTGTCGCATTTGTCGTTTGGTTATCGAGGTCAGCGTTGCATTTTAGTTGCCTACTCGTCCCCCTCGACTTCTTCATTGCTTTCTTGCTCTTTTTTTTCCTTTTCTCCCTGCAGCTCTCGTTCTTTTTTTTTGTGTTGTTTCGAGCAACAAAATAGAAATGCAAAAGTAATTCAATTTATCTGAAAACTACACAGGATGCCTGTTGGGCTGCCTGTTTCCTCTCTTTTGCTATCATCCTAATAAATGCAAAGGCACTGCACACACACAGCGGGCACATGTGATGAGCCCAGCCAGCATTAATAGAACAAGACTTGGCCAAGAGTTGATTGGTGGGGATGGCGAGGGGGCAGCCCGTGAGGCCCGCCAACAAACAGCAATCAATGGATGAAGGACACACAAATCCCACACACACACACACACACACAAGCGTAAAGCCTTTGTAGTTCAATCTCGTGAGGACTAATTTCTTGTTGATTCCTGAACTACATTTTTCGTTGCCATTGATCAGTGTAATTAGGCTAATTTTATATGCTGCGAATTTAATTAATTATCCAAAAACCTGACATGGCTTTGGCCTTCAAACACAACCAAAAGAGGACTCTACATATATATTTTAAAGGCCTTTGAAATAGCTTCGGGCATTTTGGTGGAGGCTTCAGTCGACAGCTCCAGTGCCCTAGCGAAAGCCGATTTGTGGGTTTCAATCTACAGAATTTTAGCCCCAAAGAAAGGCTAATGCAGGACCAAATGTGGACTAAATCCACAGCTTTTAGCTTCTTCAAGATCCTAAATAGGTTTCCTTTCTAAGTAGTATTTTTGGTCATGTCCACTCGGTCGGGAAAAGATTTCGAAGTTTCTTCAAGTAAATTTTCCTTTCTGTGCCCATAAAAGTAGGCAATAAAAAATTGATCTTGAAATCGCTGCTTTCCCTTTAACCCGAATGTGTCTGATTTTTAGGCCATGCAAACGCCTCCCTTTAGATTTTAAATAAATGGGATTTCAAATGTGTTAAATTAAGGATCAAAGAATCCCGGGGATTCTTTAAGATTTTCCTTTTCTGCCCTGTCCATCGTTGTTTTGTTGTGTGTTGATTTTCATTACCGCTTGAGTGACACAGATGCAAACATAATCGCTGGTTTATTTGTTAATTCCGGGCACAAATTAAGCACAAATTATGTGTGCTTCAGTGTGCGAAGAATCAATCGCTTTTTATTTGTGCAGTTGCACAATTTAAGCCAACAGCCGCACTAAGCCCGGCAGTTTTCCCCCAACTACAAGGGGCAGGGAATGGCTGCTGCCCCAGGCACCATCAGCACAAACAATCTGTGCACAATTTATGTGCTTAGTTGGCGTTTTAATGATAAACATAATAAATATTCTTTGGCTCTCTGCTTCTCTTTCGTTTTTAGCCAGCAAGCATACATAAATAAGTTATTTGTGTTTGCTTAGTATTAATAGCAGCAAACAATGACGCACTCAATGGCAGCGGGACGACGACCCAGTTTCCCCCACCCACGCGTCTCACACAGAAGCCGTTCGGCAGCAGCAGTTTCCAATTTGAGTACTTAAGTCCAATGGATAGTAGAACTTCTGCCTTTGCCTCCCATTCCGGCTTCCTGGGGGCCGTTCGGTTTCCCGTTCGTCTTCCCGTTTTTTTTTTTTTTTTTTTTTTTTTGTTGGGGGTGGCAGGTGTTTAGGCTTTCCACCCGTTTCCTTCCCCACCCCTACCTTTCCCACCACTCACCCTTGGTTTCAATCTTAGTGG
>JBAMCP010002315.1:0-13311 GCA_037075105.1 Lissocephala sabroskyi | reverse complement strand
TCTTAACCACCTGGTGGTTACCATTTGTGGCCTGCCCCGCCACCACCGCCGCCGACGTTGCAGCCGTGCGGCCAAAAAAAATCCCAAAAAAATCTGCCAGTTCGTCGGGCCAGAAAATCCAAATAAGGCGATTGTAAGTGCTACTGTTTTGTGTGCGTTTGTCGCGTCTAACGGTAAAAATGCCGGTGCATAATTTACGCATACGCAGCATAATAAACGCGCAACGGCAGCAGCAACAATCGCTGCTTTTCACTTTTCACAAATGGGCAACATGTGCGCGGTATGCGGCACAGCATGCAAATTACAAGACACATTAGCAACAACAACAACAACAACAGCGGCAGCAGCAGCAGCAGCAGGAAAACGAAAAAGGAATGACATTGTTGCTTCGGCAATCTAATTGTTGCCAGCAGCAGCGGCAGCAACAACAGCCGTTTAGTGCCAAATTCAATTGCTGGCAAAGGAGAAGCCACAGCAGCAGCCCGACTCGTTGGCCGGCCTACGCCTCTTGGCCAAAAACGGTTAACCGCCCCCCTGCCCCCTGCGTTGTTGGTGGAAATTGGAGCAGCCACTGGAATGAATTGCCAGGTGGGAAGACCGCGGCCGATCGCCCGGTCAGCATTTGGGCCCAGTTAACAAAACGGAAATACGCCAAGCAGCTGCCACTGGGCCAGGCCGGGCCCACAACCGCCGCGACTCCTTTTGGGCGGCCCGGCCAGTCGGCGGCAGTCGCATTTTTTGCTTGTCGCCGTGGCCTGTCGGCGGTCGGAATGTTTAAGTTAACCGTAAATACCAAAAAGTCGCAATGCGCCCGCGCCATTTTGGCATTGATTGCTGACCAACACACACACACACACACACACACACACACACATTTGCATGGTCGTCGGGGATTGGAGCGTGAATAACATTTGGTAATCATGGCACAAACACGAAAAAGCATTAACCAAAATTGTGATCATAAATTTTGAATCGACACGCGGCGGGTGCTGTTTTCTGTTTGCCGTCTGCTTGCCTCTTTCGGCCGCAACTTTGGCAACTTTAACTAACTCACTTGCCACATGTGGAATTGTCTCCCTCCACCTCCTCCCCTCGGGCTTTCTCTGTGAGTGACTCGGCCAAGCGGCAGATGAATGACTAGCCATTTTGGTCGGTCGCTCGGTCGGTCGGCCGAGTGCGCATTTCCCGGCCACCAGCAACAATGCAGGCGGCGGCTGCTGCTGCTCCTGTTGCAGCTGCAACGCATTCTCGGCCAGAGAAAGTTTTCTACTTTTTATTTGGACTTTTTTCTACTCCCCCGGAGGAGAGTTTTTTTCCAACACAAGAAATTTTTAAAGTCTCAAGCTTTTTTTGAGGATTTCTCTAAGGTTCTTTAAGGACACTAAAGAGCCCCCAAAAGCCGCTTCTTTTATAGAGAAATTAAATCTATAATTAAGGCCTCCCAAATCCTTAAGGACAGCTCCCAATTTTACCTCTTCTTAGTCGAACTGAGCAAATCTCGAGAAGGCCGGGAAAAACCTCCAGCGGCTGTTGGAAAATGAAAAGTCATTTGCTTAAATGATTTTCGCCACTTCAAAGCGTGGCAAGAAAAAAAAAGGAGATCAACTAACCAGGAAAAGTCAAAGCAAAGCAAACGACTTAATCAAAACCAATTTGCGAGAGTCCCGAGAGTGCCCAACTGTCCAACTGTCCGGCCGAGTGCGCCAAGTGCCCGACGATTCAGGGCAATTCATTTTTTTTTTATTTCTCCTTCTCCTCGTTCAGTTTTGGTTTCAGTTTTTTGCCTCACTGAAGTTGCTGCTGGCGTATGAGTCATGTTGTTGGGGTGATGACCGTTGACCGTTGAGTTGCCAGCTTAAAAACGCATGCAACATGTGCCACGCCCACTCGGCCCTTGTTTTTTTGGAGCTGCCCGTCCCCGCCTTTCGCTGCGGCAGCTTCTGTTGCCCGTTGCTCTTGTTCTTTTCATTTCAACACGTTGCCTGGCTTTTTTTTCCTGAGCCCGCGCGCATTCCTTTCGGCTGGCAATTGACTTGCCCAGTTGCACAGTCCGCTCGCTGGCACATGTTCAATAAAAATTTATTGAACGAAGCGCGTGGTCGTCAGCTACCGATATATCGATATTGGCTGCAGCCGGGCGAGGGGCGGGGGCTTGGACGGGCCATACCAATTTCCCATTCCACTTTTGGGTTAGTTTATTTTTATTGTTGCCGGTGGATGTTGCTGCTGCCTAACTGCCTGCCTGGCCGACTGGCCGGCTGGCTGGGGCCCGTGAGGTGTTGCCAGCTGCCTTCCGCGGCGAACGAAATCAATTGAAGTCTAACTGCTTTTAATTTACTTGGAATTTGCGCAGCTTTAATGGATTTATGTCAGCTTTATGGAGACGGCCAAAAGAGAAGCTCTCGCCGGTGGACTTAAGCCCAAGAGAGAAAAAAAATGACTGGCGCTTGTCAATGCGTTGACCAAAGTGACGAACTGCCACAATTTGCGTAAAGCATTAAAATTTATCACGTGCTAAAAATTTATCAATTAAAAATATGCATAACATTTTTTATATTCAATGTTGCCGACCAACAAAATTTGAATATTTCGCCCGGCCCAGCAACATGTTGCCGCCGCCAATCGCAGCGCATCGCCGTCGTTGGCTCGGCCGCCGCTTCGTGCCTCAGGCACTAAAACATCATCAATCAAAGTGGAGAGTCCACTGCCACTGCCACTGCCAGTGGCACACGATGTCGCTGCGCGTTGCCCAGGCATTTATGTCATTTTGCTGCGACAGACGCGGCGCGACTGCGGCTGCGAGAAGAGCAGATCGCCGGAGCAATTTAGACATGCGGTGCCATGTTATTAACTAATTACAGCGACTAATCTAATTTCCAAAGGCACCGCGGCGACCCAAACAGGTGCCTCTGCCTATACATCAACCCGGCAGCTGCAACCGCAACTTCCACAACGTCGCTCCCCATAATGAAAAGTGACATTTCACGCATGCGCTTCGTTGTTGTCTCCATTTCCCTGCCAGCCCAAAAGAGCAGGCACGGGAGAGGGAGAGAGAGAGAAGAGAGAGAAAGAAAGAGACAGGGAGAGAGAGAGAGAGAAACCTTCAGGCCTTTGTCGATTTTATCAGGCCTCTCAGGGGCTTCAAAATTGTCCAGGCTTCTCAAAATACCCAGGCGATTGGCGCGGATCGATAGTGGAGTATTTTAAAAGGCCTGGCAACCCTAAGATCCAGCAACTCTACATAATTTATCAGAAGCAAAGACCTTCAAAAGCTTTTCTTCTGAACCGAGCTGACAGCTTTTGTAGATTTTATCAGGCCTCTTAGGGGACCCAAAATTGTCCAGGCTTCTCAAACTAATCTGGTGATCGGATCGATAGTGGAATCTTTTAAAAGACCTGGCAACCCTGAGCTCCGAGTCCGGCAGTCCTTATCAGAAGCAAAGACCTTTAAAAGTCTTTCTTCTGAGCCGAGCTGCCGGGATTTCTTCAACTCAGTTTGGATTTCTGAATGGGCTTTGCTCTGGGGGAACTATTTCTGGAAAAGATCAGAGAACCTGAGACTCTCATTGACTTATTTCCTTCGAATAGGATTTCTTCACCTTAGAATAGATTTCTTAATGAGCTTTGGCAGTTGAAGAACTCATTTTGGAAAAGATCAGTGGGAGAATCTAAGACTCCCATGGAATAGGATTTTCTCTTCTAAGAATGGAGGATACCTAAATGAGCTTTGCTCTGGAGGAACTCAGCTTGGAATAGATCAAGGAGGGAACGTAAGACTCTCATGGACTAATATGCTTTGAACAGGATTTCTTCAACTTGGAATGGATTTCTGAATGAGCTTTGCTTTGGAGTGAACCTAAAAGAACCTAACACTCGCATGGACTTAAATCCTTTGAATAAGATTTCTTTATCTCAATATAAATTTCTATATGAGCTTTGCTGTTGAATAACTCATTCTAAAATAGATCAGGGGGAGAACGGAAGACTCGCAGGAACTTTAAATAGAAATTCTTAGAATAGATTTCTAAATGAGCTTTGCTGTTGGGGAACTCAGTTTAAAAAAGATCGGAGAACCTAAGACTCTCATGGAATAGGATTTCCTCTTCTAAGAATCGCAACGTTCAGGGAGAGAACCTTAGACTCGGATGAACTTAAATCCTTTGAATAAGATTTCTTCATATCAAAATGGATCTCTAAATGAGCTTTGCTATTGGGGATCTCAGTTTAAAAAAGATCAGAGAGCCTAAGAGTTAAACCCTTTATAGTCTTAAATCCTTTGAATAATTCGTAACTCTTTCACTCGCTGATCTATTTCTTCTGATCCGATCAGCCTTATTCCCTTTGTCATCTGATCTTCTGCTCCTTCCAACTGAAAGTCTACAAATCCAGCGATCCCACAACCAATTCCCAGGCGTCTTTCAGATTCCCTGAGAACCCTCAGCCTTTGGTCCGTTCTCCGTTCTGCTCGTTCCCAGGGTTCGCTGCGGCCCTTTAAATTGCTCCATTTCTCAATGGAGGCCGCACTCCGGCCGCACGTGGACGAGGGCAAAAAAAAGCCTGAACTGTCAACGTCTAAGGCCATCGGCTGGTTGGCTCCTCTGTTTTGTCCTGTCCCCTCCTGCTTCTTGGTTTTTTTTAACTCGTTTTGCTGCTGTTCTGTGTCGGTGGCTGGTGACTTGTCATTCGTCATTTTGTGGCAGCAACTGGCGAGTTTGTGGCTCAGGTGCACCATCCCCGGCAGCTAGAAGGTGTCACACGCCAAAGCTGTTGCAGATGTTTGACTGCTGTTGCTGCTGTTGTTGTTAATAGAAGCTGACAGCCCGGCCAGCACCAGCAGCAGCAACAGCAGCAGCAGCAACAGCAATCCAAGCGCTAGTGCGTGTTAATCAAGCAACGAAGGCTCAACGAGCCAACAGCCACCCGCCGCCAAACCTCAAAGGGGCCACGGCTCGGGGCAGGGCAGGCGGCTGTCATGGGCGTTGTTGTTGTTGCTGTTGCTGCTGTTGCTGCTCGTTGGCTAAAACACGCATATGCAAAGCATTTGTTGTTGGGGGCAGCAAACACATGTCAACTGTCATGTTGCAGTCACAGCAACAACAACAACAACAGCAGCAGCAACTCTTGGGTGAGTTCTTTTTGGGGGGGCGGGGGAGGGCATTCTGCACGCATTTGTCGCTGTCGCTGCCGCCGCTGTGGTCGTCGGCCGGCCGTTTGTCGTCCGTTGTTGCTGTTATTGTTGCCGGAAGCACAGTCAGCCAGTCAGTCATTCAGTCAGTTAGTCAGGCCGGTCGAACGGCTTGTGGAGCTCGTCTCTCTCGTTTTGTGTTAATTACAAAGAAAAACTTTGACTGACTGCAAGACCCACCAGCAGCAGCAGCAGCAACAGGCGCACTGGTTTTCCTGGGTCCTCTTGACTGATGATTATGATGTTGCTGTTGTGTTGCGTTGACATGCGTTGCTAAACGTGCCGCCGCAAACAACAACAACAACGGTCAGTTGCTGCCCAGGTTGTTCTTGTTGTTGTTGCTGTTGTGCCAATTTATGCGCACACGCATTCAAATGAGCCTGGCGAGGCCAACAACAGCAGCAGCAAGTGTTTTGCGCCGATGCCGCTGCAGCGATTTGAGTTGATTTCCTGCCAGAATGTTGCCGGCAACATGTTGCCGCCGGCCCGCCAGCCGGCCGAACTGTAACGAATGGCAAAGTGTACACTGCGTGTGCCCGTCTGCCCGTCTCTGTGCCGAGAGAGAGAGATTATGAAAATTAGATATACAAATCACAAACGGATGCTTGCAGCATTTTTTTTTTTTTTCTTTTTTTTTGGTGGTCATGGCAGCAGCAACATCAGCAACATTTGCTGCAGCTGCTGGCCGCTGTAATAATGATGATCGGTCCATAATGCGTACACGATGTAAATGAAAATAGCAAATGCAATTGCTGCCGGCAACAACAGCAACATTGGCCGCTCTCTCAGCAACATGTTGGCTTGGCTGGAGGTCAGGCCGGCCAGTTTGATTTTGAGAGCAACATTTGCATACTGGCAGACGGGAACGCATCTCGAAATTGCTCGCCAATCAAGTGACACTCGCCGAGGCCGTCACCGTCACCGTGACCGTTGTTGCTGCCGCGCTGCCTCCGGAAATGACTTGAAACGGAAATGCGAACCGTCGCCGTCGCCGTTGCTGTTGCCGTTGCCGCTACGCACGACGGATATTGTTTAGTATTTTGCATAAAAAAGAAAAAAAAAAACGCGACCAAAGTGGAGGAAAAAGAAAAATTAATTTTCCATCAAATTGGGTTAGAAGGAAGTCGCCGCTTGGCGGCCATCAAACGACTTTGACGTTGCCGTCGCTGCCGACGTTGCCGTCGCCGTCGCCGGTTGGCGTCTTTGTTGGTTGGCGGGGCCCTCGGCTTAATTGCAGTGCTACGGTTTTTTGCATTGCCAGGCGCCGCTTGAGCCCCAGCCACGCCCACTCCCCAAGCAACGCCCACAAAAGACATTATTTGCTTTACACTTTCTAGATTTCCCGGCGCGCGTGTGTGTGTGAGTGTGTGGGGTGTTCATACCCTGCAATCAAAGAGCTCAGAGTGCAAATGGCAAACTCGATCGGCGCTTTAATTTCATGAATTCTTGGATTACCGCCACCGCCGTCCACTTTATGATCAAACCACTTCCGTTCAGATCAAGAAAACCGGCCCACAATTCGCAGAGAATTCAAAAGAAATCAAGAAAAAAATACAACCAACTGATTTGAGATATCTTTGGTGCACTTTTCCAAGTCTAAGTAGTTCCTTCTGGGCTCTGTTCTTTAAGCTTTCTTCTGGCCGGTACAGTCTGTTCAAAAGCTTAACGGGAGATTGTGGTCTCCCGGCTGCTCCACGGCTAATCAAAGTTTGCAGCCTCCAAAAGTTTCTCCTCTGTAATTCATGGGAAATCTTTATACCCCTCTTCCTCCCTTTTCTTGTCTAAACTTTGGCCGCCTTTTCAATTTAAACAAAAAGTACAGTCACCAAAAAGCATTGGTTGATTTCAAGGCCGAAGTTTCCCCGACAAAACCCTCTCTTCATTCCAATTAAGCAGCTTCCTTTGGGCTTCCTCAGTCAACCTAAGAAAAGTACAGTTGACCAGGTTTTTGGTTGCTTCTATAAAAAAGTACAGTCATCTCAAAGCTTTGCTTGATTTCAAGGCTGAAGTTTGCCCCCAAAAACCTCTCTTCATTCCAATTAAGCGGCTTCCTGAGTCAGCCTAAGAAAAGTACAGCTGACCAGGTTTTTCGAAGCCTCTATAAAAAAAGTACAGTCATCGATATTCTGGGTAACTGGAGTGCAGCTTTTGGCTTGTTTATTTGTTGGTTTTTTTCGTCTAGATTTTCCCCTTCTAATTCTGCTGTGGGGCCCGCCGATCGACGCAGGAATCTCGCTTGATTTTTAGTCTATTTTGCTTGCCCCCCACCCAAGCCAAAGCCAAGCGTCTTTCTCTTTCCCTGGGTACGCAATGTGTCATTATAGCAGCAGCAACAGCAGCAGCAGCAGCAGCAACATTGGCAGTGACAGCAACACTTCGAATACTGCAAATCATAATAATTTAAGGCAGCTCTCGGTCTTTGGTTCGGCGGTCGGTTGGGCCGCTTCATCTAACGGAGCCACAGCCTCTGTGTGTGCCCCAGAGTCATTTGTGTGACAAGTACAAGAAGAAGGAGGAGGCGCAGGTGGTGGAGGCCGATGCCCGCCAGAGGGGGCATAATTATGGTTGCCTTGGACATATCCACTCCCATTCTTTTTTGTAGGCCCGATCCGCTGGGTGTATGGTGTCAGGTTATGACGTTATAATGAAGCCAAGAGCCGCGCCATCGTTGAGCGGCCAAAAAGAAAAGCGCCTCATAATTTGTAAGCCTGATTTCCGCGGCGGCGCTCCTCGCCAAGTTTTAATGGCCACTCCGGCAACGGCCGCGATCATTAAAGTAAAAATTGATTTTCTAACTTGCAACGATTTTTGCATTAACAATCAGCCCGCCCGGCCCCATGCCGCATGCCTGCTGCCGCGAATTAATTAACAATGCCACACCAGACCGAGCCATTTAACGCATTAATTGCTCCAAAAGACCGCAGCCAAAGACACTGGCAGAGATCCGGGCCTGGCGATTCCATCGGTTCTAAGGTGCATCCGATCCTTTGGCAACCGGTTGGCTGCAACTGGCGGGCTGGCCGGCTAATCAATCTAGCAAATTGTCGCCGCCACCGCCACCGCCAGCGCCGACGACAATTTGCCTGGGCCAACAAGGAGAAGGCGTCGTCGTCGGCGGCGAGGACCTGAAGGAGCGAAATCAGCCATAACCGATCTATAAGGCGCATCGATGGGGCCGCTGGATTTGCGCTTTGGCAAATTTCTTGTTATTTTTCTTAATGCTTCCAATTAGCTCGCTAACGGCGACTCCGTCACTTGCCGGCCAAATTGAAAATCGTGGTTAAAAAGCAGTAAAACTTGGCCAACACGAAATCTCGGGGATAGATTTAATTTATATTAAATTTGGGGCCTGATTTTTCTTAAATTGATACAAATAATATAAATTTTTATTAAAAAATCCATTATCAGTCTTAAAAAAAAATCTAGCAGACTGAAACGAGCTTAAAAAAAATATTTTGCTTTTTTAACGTTTTTTATTTTTTTAAGGCATTTAGAAATTTGTTTTATATGATGGGATTTTTTTTTTATTAATTATCTCAAGTAAACAAAACAAGAAAATATTTGTTTGTATTTAAAAATGAACTTTAATTTTATAAACTCCACAAATATTTTTTTTTAATGAACTTAAATTGACTCTAGAACCTTTATAATTTTTTGTTAAGGATCTTTAACCTTTCTCTGTACTGTTTTCTTTGGCAATTTCCGCCCCTTTCCCCTCGCTCCACTCTTTGCTTTTGTGTTCTTGAATTTGTTGGAAGATCTTCCTTGCGTTGCCATCACCGTGACGAGCATTTAAGTGAAGTGCTTCTCTTTGGAGGCCTCTGTGTGGAGGGGCGGGCCGGTGATTTTGTATAAAATCACCGTGATTGTGACTTAAGATGATTGGAAGGCCTCCGCGCTCTCCTCTAATTATGACAACTATGTAGCAAGCAGCTGTGCGTGCCCGCTCACGTGTTTTTCTAATTAGACGCCTGGTAACGATGCCCGACAGACAGACGACGGCCATGGCGATGAGGCCGAGAGAGCACAGATGACAATAAGCGATAAACCGACCGCCGCAAATTGACAATCATCGATCGGCGTATGGCGTAGCCATTAACGGGCACTGGGCATGCGCAGCGGTTGGCTGGCCGCTCGCTGCCGCTGCCACTCGATGCGATGGCGATGGCGGTGGCGGTGGCACACCCACTGCCGCAGTAACGCCCACTCGCCCGATCGACCGGCCGACCGACCGACCGCCCGACCGATTTTAATGCGTTTTCTTCTCTCTTAGCCTAGAAAAATTGTGCGCCTCTTGTTAGATGCGTGTGTGTGCGCGTGTGTGTGTGTGTGTGTGTGTGAACACCTCCTACTTTGAAATCCAATATATAATACGAGTCCAGGCCTGGCCCTGGCCGGCGTGTGTTGGCGTTCCTTGGATCCTTCGCCAGCTTTTTCGTGTGTGTATTTTTAGTTTTCGCACATTTTCCATTTCGGCCTTGCGCTTCCGCATGCCAAACAAACTGCCACATAACTAATACTTACCCACCTACCGGCAGCGGCTCCTGCCGTCGGAGGGGCCAACATCAGCGCCGTCGTCTCCGTCGTCGTCTCATCAGCGACGCCAGTGTAGCCCATCAAAAGGTGATCAATTTTAATTTAAAGCGAATTTTCTATCCCCCCGCCAACCCCCAATCAGCCCACCCCACACACACTGCCACACACTTATGTTTTATTAAGTATATTTTTCGGGCGCGGGCTCAGAGACGGGGAGGGTCTGACTTCCCAGAAAAAGGCTTCAAAAATATTAAAATTATAAATATATTTAATATATTTTATTAAACTTAACAAAGGCATAAAAAGAAGTTTGATATTTCACTTTTATTTTAGTTGAAATTAAAGCAAACGTCGACTTACTAAATTTACTTATTTGTAGTATAATTATAATTATTTTTTTCCCATATTTATTATTACATTTTTTATACTTTTTATTTTTTAATTTGATCATCTTTTCTTAAATTTCAATTAAAGCTAATTTCAATCTACTAAATTTATAACATTACTTTTTTATAATTTTCTTTTTAATTTTGACCTTTTTTATTTATTTTTTGTTATTCCAATTGAAGTAAAAATTAAAATATTTTAAATATAAATATTTATTTAATAAAAATATTTTTTTGTTCATTTTTTAATCCCTTAAATTTTCAAGTTTATATATATTTTTTTTAATTAATTTTTTTTCACGTTCAAGTTACCCTTAAAAATTCTCTAGACTTATGAAATATTTTCCTGAAACCTTTAAATCTTCCAACCTTTTCGGCCATTTCCCTCCACCACTCTCCCCGGCCGACTGCTGCTCACTTCGGCCCCCCCAAAGGGTATTCAGGAGTCGGTCTTGGGGTTGCTGGCCTGCCTGAAATTGGCCCGCTTTCCGCATTAATAACGCATCCCACCCACTAATTGCGTTCTGCGTTCGCGTTCGCCGGTTCGGTTGCCTTCGGAGCCGCCGCGTTGGCTGCGTTCTAATCGAAATTTTTCACGATTCGCAATTTCGATTACGCGTCTTTCGCTCTTTTTCTACAATTAATTTTTTCCTTTTTTTGCTCTTTATTTTCGGCCAGCTCTCTGCAAATTTCATTCGCCTCCAAAGCTGCGTTTCGTTTTCGGGGCGGCTGCGATAAAATGGGCACAGGCTCTGCTTTACTTTTTTCTTTAGAAAGTCAAGGCGCTCGCCGTTGATAGCGGCGACTTCGGCAGGCCACGGATCGCGCGCTTCCGCATTGTGCGCCGTGCCAGTGGCAGTGGCAGGGGCGGTGGCTGGGGGCGGGTCCAGGGGGGCGGGCTGCTCTTGGCTGGTAAGTTATGCGCCCAGATTAGCGGGTGTGTGCTCCTCCCTCGCCAGCCTCGCCAATCGACGCGGGGCGGTCTTCCTCTCGCCAACCGCACAACGAGTGGGTGTGTGTGTGTGTGTGTGTGTGTATTTAGGCCCAGCCCGTTCGACGTGTTATCAGTTGGCTGCCCCTAATGAAAACCATAATTTTGGGTTGGCTGGCTGGCATTTTCGGGCTGCGCCTGCCGCCAACCGCCAACCGCCTTCCACGCAAGGGTCACCGGAGGTTGGGGGCTGGGGGGACTGCAGTTATTTCAACTCCTGTTGCTGCCACCGTTGAGCGAGGCACGTGCGCGGCGCAAAAAGAAAATTTGGGTTGGGTCATTTAAAAGGCCAAGCCGATGGCGGCCGGGGGACCATTTTGTGGCCTTTTTACAGACCGAATAAATAAAGTAGCAAGAAAAAAACACTACTAAGATTATTTTACTTAAAAAATAAACTTAAACTAATTAACTTTTCTTTTTCTTTCAGGTAAGTGAATAAAAGGATTAAGGATTCGATTTCCGTATTATCTCCTCCGCCTCGAGAAATCAAATTTACCCCAAGTATGTAAAAATAAGTAAGCTTTTCGAAATCTTGAACGGTTTAGGGTGTTTATTGAGATAATGGAAGGGGACTTCTCTGTCTATCTGACTGTCCATCTGCCCGTCTAACCGACTTCCTAGTCGATCAGTCCCTGATTTATTCTATTGCCCAAGTGAACTTCTACCTCTCTGACTGTCCATCTGACCAACTAACTGGCTTCCCAACTGATCAATCCCCGAATTCTATCTCTCTGACTGTACATCTGCCCATCTATCTGATCATTCCTTTGACCATCTAACTGATTTACTTTTCAATCACTTTGCAAACTATTGGATTGCCCAAGTGAATTTCAATCTTTGAACTGTTCATCTGCCCGTCTAACCGACTACCCATTCGACCATTTACCAAGCCTTCCAGCCAGCAGTTGAACAGCCCAAGTGGACTTCTCTGAGTGTCCATCTGACCATCTGAGTAGCTTTCCATCCCATCATTTCCCCATCTTTTCGATTGCCCAACTGAACTTCAATCCAATCTTTTGTCTGTCTGTCTCTTTGGCCATCTGACTGACTGCCTTTTGTAGACTGTACAACTGATCATATGATTCTCTATCTCACCACTTGTCTACCTTTCTGTCCAGTTGTGTGGTCCTCTGGTCTTCTGTCGTTTAGGTCTGACTGTGGCCGATTGCGTTTTGATCGAAGCATTCCCCCTTCAATCTATCTCTCCATCTCACCAACTCTCTCAATATCTGACTGCCCATCTGCGCAGTCCACAAGTATTTCTATCTATTTCATCAGCTATTCCATCTGTTTCTAAAGCCAATGAAGATTTTCTACCTTAGCGACCTTCTCACTTTCACTTGGCATTCTGTGCCTTCCCAATCTCTAAACTTTATTTAACTGCCCAACTGTCCAAATGCCTCTGCTGAGGACGCCATTTCGATTTTAAGAACCTCAGCTCGCTCCACGCGACCTGTGGTAAATTGTGGGTTCCTAAATTGCTGATTGTTGCTGCGACTGTTGCTGCTGTTGTTGCTGGGGGAGTGCAACTTGCCGTTCACAATCAATTCGGCCATTAGCATAAATTTGAAGGCAAGTCAAGTGGCCGACCGGCCGACGGACCAACGGCCAAAGCCAAATTAAAACAATTTGTAAAAAGTTCACACACATTTCGTGCGCCGGTCGGCCCAGTCAGTTGGCCTGGGCTGATTTGGCTAAAGGCTGTCACATTTCCGTCTCGCTGTCCGCTGGAACGGGCAACACGGATTCTGGCCAAAAGCCGAGAGAAATGACCACAAAATGTGCGCATAAATCAACACAAAGGCAACGACAGCAGCAGCAGCAACAACGGCGACGGCCCCAGCAACCGAAGGTGTGCGCTGGCCGAATGGGCATATGAAAATGCAAATTTCACATGGAAAACTCAGCCGCGGGGGATGACAATTTTTAGCCGTTGTTGCTGCTGCCGCTGCTGCTGCCGCTGACTCAAAACAGTTGCTGCAAACGGCGAAATGAATTAATAAACTTGCAACGTCGGTGGCTTTTGTAAAACGCCGACATGGCCGCCGCTGCAGCAATTGTTGCTGCTGCTCGGGGGCTGCAATGAAAACACAAACGAAATTGAAATCTGACACCAAAAGAATTGACACACCAGCCAATCGACCGCCCCCTTGCAAATGCAAATTCAACGAGCCAGCTAATCGCCTGCTCGATTCCTTCTCCGCCGGCTGGAC
>JBAMCP010002314.1:0-13329 GCA_037075105.1 Lissocephala sabroskyi | reverse complement strand
TCGGCTATCAGTACAATTGAGTTGCCTGGACTGCCTCCATTTAAAGTTTCTTGTGAAGGACGTAATCCCAAAATCGGGCCAGGTTGGACTGTAGTATTGAGACGCTTCAATGGTGAAGTTAATTTCTGTCAAAATTGGAAAGACTATGTCCTAGGCTTTGGCAACTTAAAAGGAGAATTCTTCATTGGCTTGGAGAAACTTCATGCCATAACAACATCACAGCCCCACGAATTGTACGTTCAGATAGAATCGGGGCCTAAAACTTTTTGGGCTCGTTATACGGAATTTAAAATCGGTAGCAACGCATCAAAGTACAAAATTGAACGCCTCAATGGGTACAGTGGGGATATGGGCGCTAAGAGTTGGGACTTCTCAAAAAATATGGCGTTTACCACTTATGATCAAGATAATGACCTTGACTCAAAACGAAATTGCGCTGTGACTTACGGATGTGGCGGTTGGTGGTACAAAGATTGTGATATTATGTGAGTACCTCCTCTTCATGATCTCTTGTAATATTGAATCGCGACTTTGATATGACCTTCATTTTACAGACAGGGAACTGCATTTTATTTGGGAGAAAAAGCTCCTAAGGGAATATTGTGCGAGGCCATGCGCTTGGGTAGCAAATGTGAATATAGTTTGACAGCCTTCCAAATGCTTGTGAAGCCTCAATGCAATTGCTACAAGTGAAGGTTTTCCAAATCCTCAATCTAATATATATTATAGATTGTGTGCAAATTCAATTTGTTCCCACTCTTCTAATCTTTAGAGATGTTATATATAGAAACCAACCGAAATAAATAACAAAAAAAAAAAAACTGCAGTACTAAAAAAGGAAACGGGAAGGGGCTAAGAATATTTCTAAAATAAAACCTAAGAATGTTTTTCATTTCTTTATTTCAAATCTCTCCCATAGTTCATGCCTTTAAGATCCTAACTAAGTTCCTTACAGTGGTATTGAAATTCCTTGTGTGCAATGTAAGGTGAACATTAGTTCAATGTCTGGCACACCTTCCTCCAAAGCCAATTCCAAGGGACGCTTTGATTCCCATTCCTATAAAGTATTTATAGTGGAAAAAAAAGATATTTGAATTTACGTAATATCCGTTATTCGACACGGCTAATCGATTATGAAATTGGAATCTTACGGCGATATAAATGCAGTCCAACTTTGGGATTCTAACTGCAAACAATGAAACTCTTTGTGTGCTTTTTAATAGCTATTTTTATAAGGATAACAGAGAACCACGATTTGGGCTCATGTAAAGCAGATCAAGTGGTTGAAACAATGTCAAGAACCAAGAGAATGTCACTCGTGGAAAGTGCTAAAGATCTGGAAGATTCCACCTATTTAAAATTAGTTCAAAACTTATTAAATATCGAGAGGCGATCTCCAGTGGCCAAGTACCCGCTCACCTGTGGACCTTGGACAGCTATCACTACAATTGAGTTGCCTGGACTGCCTCCATTTAAAGTCGCTTGTGAGGGGAGTATTCCCAAAATCGGTCCAGGTTGGACTGTAATATTGAGACGCTTCAATGGTGAGGTTAACTTCTGTCGAAATTGGAACGATTATTCCGAAGGCTTTGGCAACTTAAACGGGGAACTCTTCATTGGTTTGGATAAACTTCATGCCATAACAACATCTCAGCCCCATGAATTGTACCTCCAGATGGAAGCGGGGCCGAAAACTTTTTGGGCTCGTTATACGGAATTTAAAGTCGGTAGCAACATAACAAAGTACAAAATTGAACGCCTCAATGGGTACAGTGGTGATATCGGCCAAGATATTCTTGAATTTCACAGCGGTATGCCTTTTTCGACTTATGATCAGGATAATGATCATGCAGATGGCGAGAACTGCGCTGCGCAGTACGGCTGTGGTGGTTGGTGGTATAATAAATGCGCCAAATTGTAGGTACCTCATAATAATTTTCTTGTATTCTTTAATCACGATTTCAATTCGATCTTATTTTACAGACAGGGAACTGCCTTTTATTTGGGAGAAAATGTTCCTACGGCTTTAAAGTGCCATACTGTACGATGGGGTTTCGGTTGTGAAACGAGTTTGACAGCCTTTCAAATGCTTGTGAAGCCTCAATGCAATTGCTACAAGTAAAGGCTCTCAGAGTCCGCAATCTAATATATTTTGGATTGTGTGCAATTTAAATTTGTTGCCACTCCTCTATTGTAAAAAGAAGTTCTGTTCTTTTGATATACCTTTTGTCCGGAGTAAAAACCAACCCAAATATATAACAAAGATAACTGCAGTACTAAAAAAGGCAACGGAATAAAATTATTTAACAAAAAAAAACGTTAAAATTTTATAAATTTGTTTATTTCAAATCTCTCCCATCATTTGTGCCTTTAAGTTCCTAACTAAGTTCCTTACAGTGGTATTGAAATTTCTTGCGCGCAATGAAAGTGCCCATTGGCTCAATGCCTGGCAAACCGTTTACCAAATCCAAAACCAAAAGCCGCTTTGGTTCTCATTCCTTATTGCTCAAGCATGAACACGAATAAACTATATATGTACATTTGGTCCACATGTAGAGGGAGGAAAATATTCCATATCTGAGGCAAGTCATCTGCGGGGAATTATCAATAGCAAATAGAACTGTTTGTAGCCCAAATGAAATATCTTAGGTCTTCGATAAGTGAAAGACATGCATAAATATGCCTATATAACAGATGAGATGGTATATATCAATATGAACTATCAGTATCTCTGAACGAACTAATATGCAGGTCCTAAAACCAATAAACACGCATTCAGGACTATCAGCATCGCTATAAATCTAAGCTCCTAATCAAGCAAGAATATAAGAATTTTTGTATACAAAGGAAATATTCTAAATATATTCAGTTCAGTCTAAAAATAGGATTCATTGAGGTCGGAGCGATCCGCATCTCTTACACTTGTAGTTTAAAACGAATAAACGTAATATCCATTCAATATCCATTCACCACGAAATTCGTCACGGCTTATCAATCGAGAAATTGGAAAACTACACCGAACTCAAGGCAGTTCATCTTTAGGATTCTAACTTGAAACAATGAACATTTTTGTGGGCCTTCTAATAGCCATTTTTATCAGGATAACAGAGAACTACGATTTGGACTCATATAATGCAGATCAAGTCGATGAAACAATGTCAATAACCAACAGAATGTCACTCGTGGAAAGTGCTAATGATCTGGACGATTCTACCTATTCAAAATTAGTTCAAAACTTATTTAATATCGAGAGACGAACTCCAGTATCGAAATATCCGCTCACCTGTGGACCTTGGACGGCTATCAGTACAATTGAGCTACCTGGACTGCCTCCATTTAAAGTCGCTTGTGATGGACGTAATCCCAAAATCGGTCCTGGTTGGACTGTAGTATTGAGACGCTTCAATGGTGAAGTTAACTTCTGTCGAAATTGGAAAGATTATTCCGAAGGCTTTGGGAATTTAAAAGGGGAATTCTTCGTTGGTCTGGAGAAACTTCATGCGATAACCACATCGCAGCCCCATGAATTGTACGTCCAGATGGAAGCGGGGCCTAAAACTTATTGGGCTCGTTATAAACAAATTATAGTTGGAAGCCACAACACAAAATACACACTTAATCTCACCGGATACAGTGGGGATATAGGCGAAAAAACTCTTGGACAGCACAGCGAAATGCCTTTCTCCACTTATGATCAGGATAATGATCGTCAGGATCACCAGAATTGCGCTGCGGATTACGGCTGTGGCGGTTGGTGGTACCAGAATTGCGCAAATCTGTAGGTAGCTCATCATAATTTTCCTGTATTCGTTGAATTGCGATTTCAATTGGATCTTATTTTACAGACAGGGAACTGCCTTTTATTTGGGAGAAAATGTTCCTAAGGCATTAAGGTGCGAGACTATACGATTGCATTCTGATTGTAGAGTTAGTTTGACAGCCTTCCAAATGCTTGTAAAGCCTCAATGCAATTGCTACAAGTGAAGGCTCTCCAAATCTTCAATCTAATATATATTATGGATTGTGTGCATTTCAAATTTGTTGCCACTCTTCTAATCTCTAAAGACGTTATGTTCTTGTGATATAACTGGGAGGCTTTATAGTGAATAAGGTCGCTTCGGCGCAATAGAAACCAACCGAAATAAAAAACAAAGAAAACTGCAGTACTAAAAAAGGCAACGGGAAGGGACTAAAAATATTTCTGAAAGATAACCTAAGAACGTTTTTAATTTGTTTATTTGTAAAGGAAGGAAATTTTCCCATATAATTGACAATAGTTGGTACCATCAGCGAGGAATCATCTATAGCAAATAGAACTGTTTGAAGGCCAAAATAAGTATCTTAAATATAACACATAAGATTTTAGTGACACCCAAATAACAATATCCTTGAACTGATGTGTAGGTCCTAAAACTTATAAACAGAAATAAATCTTAGCTAATAATCAAGCAAAAACATTAAAAAAATTTTGTTTGAAAAGAAAATATTCTAAAAATATTTAGTAGTCTAAAAATTTGATTCATTGTGGTCGGAGCGATCCGCATCTCTTACACTTATAAAGTATTTAGAGTGAAAAACAAATGTTTGAATATACGTAATATCCATTCAATATCCATTCACCACGAAATTCGCCACGGCTTATCTATCGCGCAATTGGAAAATTACACCGAACTCAAGGCAGTTCATCTTTAGGATTCTAACTTGAAACAATGAAAATCTTTATGTGCCTTTTAATAGCGATTTTTGTGAGGATAACAGAGAGCCACGATTTGGACTCATGTAGTGCAGATCAAGTGGGTGAAACAATGTCAAGAACCAAGAGAACGGCCCTCGTGCAAAGAGCTCAAGATCTGGGCAGTTCTACCTTTTCGAAATTAGTTCAAAAATCATTGGAGAGAAAAGATCCATTGAAGGGTTATCCGCTCACCTGTGGACCTTGGACAACAATCAGTACAATTGAGTTGCCTGGATTGCCTCCATTTAAAGTTTCCTGCGAGGGACGTTTTTCTAAAATCGGTCCCGGTTGGATTATTGTATTGAAACGCTTTAATGGTGAGGTAAACTTCTGTCGAAATTGGACCGAGTACTCGAACGGCTTTGGCAACTTAAACGGAGAATTATTCATTGGTTTGGATAAACTTCACGCGATAACAGCTTCACAGCCCCATGAATTGTACGTCCAAATAGAAGCGGGACCCAAAACTTATTGGGCTCGTTATACGGACATTAAAGTCGGGAGCAGCGCATCTAAGTACAAACTTGAACTCTCTGGATACAGTGGGGATATCGGCGAAAAAATGTTTGCAGTGCAGAGCGGAATGGCTTTTTCCACCTACGATCAGGATAATGATTGGAGTTCAAACCAAAATTGCGCCGTGGATTACGGCTGTGGCGGTTGGTGGTACCGCCATTGCGCTGATATGTGGGTAGCTCGTTGTAATCTTTAATCACGATTTTAATTTGATCTTTATTTTACAGTCTGGGAACTGCCTTTTTTTTGAGAGAAAATGTTCCTAAGCCTTTAAAGTGCAAGACTATACGATTGGGTTCCAATTGTGAAACGAGCTTGACAGCTTTCCAAATGCTTGTAAGGCCGAGATGCAATTGCTACAAGTAAAGGCTATCTATATCCTCAATCTAATAAATATCGGATTGTCTAAAATTTACTGATACTTATGTGATCTCGATATATAACTAAAATACTTTATAATGAAGAGGTTACTTTGGGTCTCCATTAGTTCCTAACTCAAATCATTTCCGTGGTCTGCTCCTTCAGTGGCTCCAATAATAAAAATATGACTTTTTTATTCTTTTCTGGATTTAAATCTTTTAAAGTTCCTTAAAATTATTCCTCTTGATTCATTGCAAGTTCTCTGTGTTTCGCACCACTGTGCCTCGCAGGGGGATGCTCAAAACTATCGCCTCTGTCTATGCAGCCACAGAGAGCGAGAACGCGAGCTGGACTGACGGAGAGAGCCGCTCCGCTGGTGGGCTTTTCTCTGTGTGCCTCTTTTGGGAAACTATTCGTGGGTCTTTGCGGTACTTTGGTGCGGCTGCTCCATGCCCCGCGGCGCTGAGCTGCCCATCATTCACTCCAACCAAAGAAACGGCCTTCGCTGGCATTTGGCAATTTTTTTTTCCTCTTGCCTTTGTCGAAGTCAGACCCCCAACCCCTTTTTATATATATATTTATTTTTTTTATCTACTCGCGGCTCTTCTCTTTTTGAGGTTCCATTTCGGCTTGGTCTGCTCTGGCCCAAAGGGGGGCGGGAGCCGATTCCTTTTGTTTTCTAAATTTTTCGGCCATTTTTTTGGATTAGTTTCCGATTCGGCTGGGGGGAGACTCGTGTGTTTGCGGGAAATTCGCAACTTTGTTGCCTCTTTCTTTTTTGTTGTTGTTGGCTTCGTTTACACGGGCATTAATTTTTGGTTTGGTCTTTCGCATGAAAATGAAGCCCCCGTCCCTGCGGCCCTGCGTGTCGTAGGAAAAACTTGGAAACTTTCATGTTTGCTCAATGGTCTTTGAGTTCCGCCCCTTCGACCCGACCGGCCGCCTTCCTTTTCTGGCTCTCTAATTTGTTTTAGTTTGCCTGCGACTTTTGGACTGATCGGGTCTTTTGTGATTTCAGGCCTTTACCGGAGGTCGGACTCATTAGTTTGGCCCAGGGAATATCAGGGGAAAGTACAGGAATGAGGGAAATCTTGAGCTTGAGTTTATAGGAAATCCAAAAAGGGAAGTAAGTTTTCTTTAAGAAATGGAGGAATTTTGGTTATTTGGGATCTAGAGAAAGATAAAAACACCTAGATCATTTTGAGTTGTCTGTTGGGTTTCTTTCAAAGGGAACCTTTAGTTTCTTATATAATAAAAGTTTATAATTTATTGGAGACTATTTTTTAAGATATTCTCACATATTTAATTATATATCATGGATCTCTTCCTTTTATTTGATTTTAGACTTAACATTATTCAGATTCTTGAGAATTCAAGATTCATAGGGAAATTGCTTCTTTTGGATTTTAATTGAAGACTGCAAGAATACTTTAATCTTTCAGTTGTAAAGATCTTTCAGTACTTAAGGTAATAGGTCTTAAGATTAGCTAATTATAAAGCTTGTTGCCTAATTTGATAATCAATGTATTCATTGTATTGTATTGTATTCTTTGTTATGAAGGATTCTTTTTTTCTTTTCTCTTTATTTACAAAGGAATTGATTCGTTAGTTAAGACTTCTGCCTTCCAGATTACTTTAATCTCTGAGTTGAAATGATCTTTCAGTTCTTAGGATTATAGATCCAAAGTTCCTTTAATTATACAGTTTGTTTCTTTATTTTAAAATCGATGTATTCATAATTTAAGATTTTCCATGAAGGAATTAGTTTGTTTTTTTCTAGGTTAGGATAACTAAAGTCATATCTGTGTTAAAGTCTGGGATCACATTGTAAACCGTTAAATCGTTTTCTGTATTTGTCGGTTTATCGGTCTGAGAGGATGCTTAGTTTCCTGCTGCTTATAAGTCGATCCCATAACCTTTCCCAATGTTTTCTCTCTGTGCTCCGTCGCTCTTCGGTCTGATCGGCTTCCCATTGCTAAACCGCAAAACTTTCAATACGTCAGTCCACCCCACCCCCCTCAGGCGAACCACCACGTCTATCGCAGGTTTGCGCTTCAGCAACTCACACAACCGCCGCACAAAGATAACCGGCCAAGGTTCAGGCTGTGGGTGCGGGGCGGGGTGGCTGGGGGGAGGCAACACACACGCAGAGGAGCATATGACTAACAACGGCCGCTGCCGCTGCCGCCGGCTGAGCTGGAAATTCGCAACCGGCTGGGGCAATAGACGCGGCGCTGCTGCCACCGGCCAACTTGCATGGCAACTACTGTGCGCCACTGCATTTGGTTAGTGAGGAGGGGCAGGGTGGGCGGGGGTAGCAAGTGGAGTTGGGGGGAGTCTGGTGCTGCTGCTTTAGTGGTGGAAAACTTGCCCAGCTGGGAGAGCCAAATCCAAGAGAGCCAACGACAGAGAGAGAGAGAGAGACTGTGAGCGAGTGACTTGGCCAGAGAGCAATAACAGTAAAAAGCAGGGACTGCCAAACCGGCAATTGCAATGCCGCCCCAACAACAACAAGAAGAGGAGAGCGGCTGCGGTGACGTTGACGCCGGCAGCGAACGACGCCAAACGAAGTTCAGCTCCAAACGGGCGGTTCGGCAATTAGTTGAACTTCGTTGCTCGCGCCGACGAGACGAGAGCCCGAGACACACAAACGACGCTAACTTAACGGTCCGCGTATTTTTAACCGTTTGCCACCGCTCGCCACCACCCGCTTTGCGTAAGCTTTGGGCAGCCGCGGGCGGGCGAAGTCAAAACAAATCACGGCGCGAGCGAGAGGGGCATAGGGTGGGTGACGGTGGCCCCAGACGGCGGGCGGGAGAGCGACAGAGAGCGAGAATCGTAGTCAGCGACAAAAACACCAAAGGGCAATTGGTTAGTGCAACAATAAATTACCGTGCGTGCCTGTGTGTGTGTGTGTGTGTGTGTGTGAACGGAACTTTGAACTTTGATTTGATGCGAAACAGACAACAAAGGGCAGCCGGCAACAACCATGGAAGTTCGCTGTGCCGCCCGCCGACAGAATTTATCGATTTTTTCAGCCTCCGCTTTTTGGTTTATTGTTGTTTTCTCTCTCTCTTCTCTCCCTCTCTCTCTCTCCCGCTCGCTCTCGCTGTTACTCCCTGCGGCCGTCTGTCTGTCGCGTCGACGTTGCCGGTTTTTTTTGGCACTCGCTCGACTGAGCTGCCAACGCGTTTTGCGAATTTCTTCAAATTTCTTAATTAAATTTGCAATTCCTCAAATTAGTGAGATTTTTATAGCGTCTAAAATAAATAATTTAAACAAAAATAAATTCAACGCGTGTTTCTGTGCTGTGTGTGTGTGTGTGTGTATGAGTGTCTGGCGCGCCGGCCTTGCCATACCAACAAAAAAAAATTAAATAAAAATTAATTTCACCACCGAATCAACGCCATTCGCTTGCTCTCAGGTAAATAAACCCCAACCCCCCGCCAGCTCTTCCCGCCCGACGAGACAAAGAAACCGCCAGGTGGCAACGCTTCTGCCACCGCCCACATGCCTTGCTGTCTGGCTGGCGGCAGGAAGCGGTGCTAATTTTGTGCGGAAGTTTATTGCCAGGCTTCATAATTTGCCAGTTGCTGTCTGTGGCCTCGCCCACGAAGGCGTTTCTATTTGCGTGGGTGGGGGGAGCGCCTGCTGTCTGAAATGGAATTTGCCTTTTTCGGGTAATCCCATCAGATGCCTGCCTGAATGACGCTAATTATGCTGTTAATTTAATGTTTGCCTAAATTTTTAATTTAATTAATTTCGCTACTCTCCTGTCAACCCTCTTCGGTGTTTTGTCTCGCTCGTTCCACTCGCCCGCCCAGCCGCCTCTCGTTCGTTTGCCGCCACTCGCCGTTTTCCCACGGAGAGTCGGCGGCGCTGCAAAAAGTTGGTTAATTAAAATAAATTACATGGCCGGAAAAGTGGCTCAATCTGTTTTGTATCGTCGCTACCGTCTGGGCCTAACCTGGTCGACGTCGGCCCGAAAGTTTGGCTAACGAATAAAGTTGACAGATGAGCCAACTCGCTGCTTTTGGGCCCGAAACGAAGTTGCCCCGTCGGCTGCGATTCTGTCACAGAAAAGTTCTCCAGCCCGCAAACAAACTAATTTAGAATTTTTGTGGTGCGGGGAAAATTTCATTAGTTTTTGACGACAGTTACAAAATTATAAAGGATTCTAGAGATTGGAAGAGTCTTTTTCGGAGCAACTCCTTCTTTTTGACTCTCACGATCCCAGGAATACCCAAAATCATTGTGGTTTCTTTTCTCAAATTTACCCGTCTTTGTTCGTTTTTTCCCCTTTCGCTTTGATGGAAAATTATTAGAAAAACTTTTACGCTGATGCGGCCAATCGAATTGTCTGTCTGTCAGGCTGTCCCCTCCCCCAGGGCATTCCCAAAAATTTCTCCCCTTCCCCCCCGGCGAATCACGACAGACGATAAAGTGAGTTTTTATTGTCGGATTTCTCAATGGCCACATTCGTCTGGATATCCGCGTGTTCGTCTGCCCAACTGTCCGTCTGTCTGGTGGAATTTGGCTAACATCGCAATCGAAAGAGCCCCGTTAGAGAGGCTGGGATTGCTCCATACGTTTCTAGTTGGCGTTCTCCGGCCGACGAGTTTTCCACATTTTCACTTTTTTGCATTTTTGCCAAGATCTGCGCGGCGAGTCGCTGTTGCGTCTTCGACTTTCCTGTTTGTTCCGCATTTTCTTGCAGCACTTTGGTCGACGGTCTAATGCATCCGCTTAGTTGGCTGGTTGTCGGGTCTTGGCCAAAACCCCTTAACCGCTTTGCCACTTGCTGGCTTCAACGACGCTAAGCTGGTTGGCCGACAATCCCACAATTGAGATTCCCCATTTTGAGGTGCGCGTTTCTGTCTGCATTTCTGCAGTCGCCGTCGCCGTCGGCGTCGCTGTCGGCGTCGGATGCACCTGCTTGGCGGAGTCCAAAGACTTTAGTTTTTGCTACTTCGTGGGTCTCTGTTTTTCTCTACCTTGAATGCGAACGACGACTCTTAGATCCGCTCTTTAGTTTTGCAGTAATTAAACATTCCAAACGATTTTGAAAGCGTTTAGAATTTTCATAATGGAAAATTTGGTTTCTTGAGATCTTGAAAACGCTTTCTTTGAAAGCTGTAGAAAATTTCTGTAGTTGATTAACAAAAATCCCATAAATATGCATTCAAATTCAGATAAATAAAGAACAATATATAAAAGTATCGGAACTCGGTTCATTATTTGGATTCATCCTGTGGAATTAGAGGAACTTAACTAAAAACTGAATAAATCAAATTAATTACTTTATTTCCAAAATATTTAATAGAAACCTTAAAACTTCCTTTATAGAATATTGTCTTTAATCCTTACCTTCCCGTTTTTTATCTCTCTCTTTAATTGTCTCTCTCTGCTTCTTTAAAGATCTCCCCATTTGATCTTCAGTTCTTAATGTAACACCGAACAAGTATTCTTTAGGATTTTGAGATTCTTATATAATTCTAAAGATTTCTTCATTTAAATTTGATCCCCTTCATTTTCTCTAATCCGTCTTTCGAACTTACCCGGTTTTTGTTTCGTTTCTTTCCCACTCTTTTTGTTGAAGAATTCCTTTGATATTTGTTCTTCAGGCTGCGATTTTCTTGCTGGTATTTAATGGCTTTCGAACTTTCCTTCTCGTTGTTTCTCCTTCGTCTTTTTCTCTTCTGTCATGCTCTTCGCCAGCAAGGCCATAATTTCCCATCATTTAGCTTTTGCAATTAATGGAAAAACTGGCATTCCCTCCTGTTTTTCTGTCGCCCGTCAACCAGTGACTGTGACTGCCAGTGACGGCGACGGTGACGGTGACGGTGACGGTGACCTTATTGGTTTCACTTTACCATATTATGTACGCTCGTTTAACGGTAATCACTGGTAGTTGACCCGCTGGACGGGAATGGGAATTATGAAAATTAGCTGAAATCGGCAATCAATCGATTTATCGCCATCAAAAGACAGACGAGTCAAAATCGGCAGAAGTTTGGCAAAACACGCAGCGGCCATTTGGCTGGGCCCGTTGGCCCCTCTGCAGAGCACGCAACATTAGCACAACACTACGATAATAAAGAACCGTTATTTAGAGCCTAAAACAATCGCATGCACCGCTGGGTTTTGGGCTCCTCGCGTCAGCTGATGCAAGGGGGCAACTGTCTGGGTCGCCGCTCCCACAATGTCCCCGTCGCCCGGCCGCCAACCGGCAACCGGCGGCGGCTCGTGCTCTCTGGGCAGACAGACTAGACAGTCAGACAGTCGTCTGGCGGTCGGTTGGCTCAGAACCCGGGCGACTGACTATGCGGCGTCCCGGGCCGCCAATGCACTTGAAATGCTTTTCGCAAGCGCATTTCCATTTATTTTATTGCAAGTTCGTCCGTCTCTGTTGTCTCTGGCGGAGAGTCGGCGATATGCAATTTGTTTTATACGCTCATTGCCTATGGTCGCCTGACAGTCTGTCGTTTGGCGGCCGGTCGGTTGGGTTCTTTTTTGTTGTTTTGCTTTTGAGGCCTGTGGTTTGTTTGCTCTTTGGCTATTTAACTCGCTAGTTTATTCACTCGTTAGCTTAGGCGAAACGGACTCGTTAGTTCAACTCGACGTTGAAGAAAAACTTGCCCACATTTTCTATCCACTTGCTTTCCATTTCTAGTCTGTGGAAAACTGCCTTCCGGGCTTGTAACGAGAACAAAACAAACGAGAGGATTTAAAGCATCGATTTATTTTTTTTAACGAGACTTAGAACTAAGATTCCTCCAAGAGGAGACGAGAGTATAAAATAGGTTCCATGGGAAACAGAAATGAAGACATACAAGTATAATTCAAATAAAATTAAATCCATTTAAATCATTTTATATAAAAATCTGTATTCTATATAGAAACATAGAGTAGGATTTGGAATCTTCCCAAATAACCTCCAATATGGTTGAAGCACCGATTTAACTATTTTCCGCATGATACTACATTTTCGAACAGGCCTCGGGACAATTGAGAAACTTTAAAAATATAAAATCTAAATAATTAAAGACGTAAAGAGCGAAATCTGAATAATCACACCTAAAGCTGAAAATCAAAAGGAAGCCGAAAGCACTTCCAATTTAAAATTCCAAATAAGTCAAGAACCCAAAGACCTCTTGTTTATTTATTTTAAAGATACTTAAATTAAATGATAGTTGGTTTTATTTAAGCGTAGCATTTGCATTGAGGCCTCACAAGCATTTGAGCATATGATATAGTTCTTTCACATTCTCCGATGTGCATATAAAAATCATTGCATTTTAATTTCTTGGTACCAACAAATAGAGCCATGGGTTGTCTGAAAATCAAATAAATCGTTTAACATTCACATAGTCAAAAAAGTTAGCGAGATCAATAGTAAATTACAATCTGGAGCAGTACTGGAACCACCAGCCTGATGCTTCATCTATTGCACAGTTTCCTTTATGTTCATCATTATCAAAGTCATAGGTGGAAAAATACATGTCCTTGCTGAATGCAAGCCTGTCTCCCATATCACCGCTATATCCGTCAATTCGGTCCAATCGGAATTTGGATGTGTTGCTTCCGATTAAAAACTTCGTATAATGCGCATAAAGCTCTTTTGAATCTGAGTGTATGATGATGTATAATTCATGGGGCTGTGATTTTAAGATCGCATGAAGTTTCTCCAATCCTATAAAAAATTCCCCTTTTAAGTT
>JBAMCP010002313.1:0-13337 GCA_037075105.1 Lissocephala sabroskyi | reverse complement strand
ATTTTCCTCAAAATTGCATTTAAAATAATCAAAGATTTTATCTTCTCTACGTTATCGTTTATTCAGATAGTTGAAAGGGTTGCAAAACGGCTTAAAATATCACCAGAGTTTCGGGATTGCTTAAACTTTTCTTTTACCTTTGCCATGAGCCAATTAGTCTCGAAATTCTACTAGAAAGTTTTTATTTACTTCCTTAATTTGATCGCTGAACAGTTTTGGCAGTGACTGATAACAGTTTCCATTCTGGGGTTCCTGAGCGAAGTTTTTCTATTTTATCTTTTATTATAATTCCCAGAAAATCTCTCTCAGACTTTGGGATTCTCTGCCTCAGGAATTCCACTCTATTCACGTCTTTCTCATTATTTTTAGATCTCTCTCAGACTTTGGGATCCTCTGTCTCTTAAATTCCACTCTTTTCAAGTCTTTCTCTTTATTTTTATTAATTTTAGAAGATCTCTCTCAGACTTTAGGATCCTCTCTCTCTCTCTGAAATTCCACTCTATTCAAGTCTTTCTCTTTATTTTTAGAAGATCTCTCTCAGACTTTAGGATCCTCTTTCTCTGAAATTCCACTCTTTTCAAGTCTTTCTCTTTATTTTTATTATTTTTAGAAGATCTCTCTCAGACTTTAGGATCCTCTCTCTCTGAAATTCCACTCTATTCAAGTCTTTCTCTTTATTTTTAGAAGATCTCTCTCAGACTTTAGGATCCCCTGCCTCTGGAATTCCACTCTTTCTTTCTCAGCCACTCAGGCTTTTATTTTAAAGTTCCTTGGCTCTTCTTTTTCCTCTCGTTCTCTACGGAACTCCCCTAATTTTGGGATTTACCTTCCAGTCCTTCAATCTTTTGCTAAACAGTGTTGGAAAATGACTTGGAATAATAACCCTGCGTTAGGTTGTCCTTCAACTCAACTTGCCGCCCGGCCAGGTGCTGCCAAAGCGCTCACAATTTTCATGCTCTCCAAAGGATTCTCCCCTACCGAAAGGCAATGCCAACGTCCTCGTCGTCGACGCTTGGAGAAAGGGGAAGTTGCGGAGGACACATTTTCAGCTTTTCACTTGAGAGGACACAGACAAACGCTTAGTCGAGGTGCGAAAAGCATTTTCCGTAAAATTTAATGCCGCCAACGCCACAGCCACCGCCGCTGCTGTGTGGTTGTTGTTGTCCTGCGAGGAGTCTGTCGCCCAGGTGAATTGAGACGAGGGGCTAAAAAATAGTTTGAAAATTACTTTTACTTTCTGTCATTTCGATTCCCCGAGGATATTTGCGAGTTTTTTAGTGCAATGTTTGCATTTTTTCCTCCTTCCTACCCTCGCGCCCGCCTGTCCAGGATCTCCCCCATTTTGGTTCTTTTGTTGAAGTTAAGCGAATGGCAAGTTTATGGGCCGTGTCATAAAGCTCGAGAGGACAAATCGAACCGGGGACAGTATCAAGTTTCGATGGCTTCATAGACGAACAATAAAGCCGTTTTCCCAGAGTCCTGTCATATATCACGGGGTCATTATAATAAGCAAACATCAGGATCAGCCGGGGCCAACGAGGGCGCCCTGTCGCCAGTCACTCAGCTCGCCTCGGCCTCGTGATAAATGATGATTTTATAATCGCCTGCTCTTCATATATAGAGAAGGGGATCCTTCCACCTGCCTGTCCAAAAATCTCGGTTGGCCCAGGCCAGACCGGCAATCCTTTAAATTTCGGCCTGGCCTCATTTCAACTTGTCTTGGGCGGGCCGAAACGTCCCCTGTCCGTTGTCGCTCAGTGCGGCTAAATGAAGATGATAAATTATCGTCTGTCTACTTTTTGATGCAATATGATGTCGTCTAGGTCCGTGTGCTGGGCTGTGACGGACGGACGGACGGACGGACGGCTGGACTGACGGGCGTTTTGGGATTCCCTTTCTTTTTTGTGATTAATTGAATTTCACTTTTGAGACAAATAGAAATTTTCATTTCATCCACAGAGAATCTTCGGGCCTGGACGACAACCGATTGTTGTGACAGTTTTTCCCTCCCCGGCTGACTCAGTTTTTGGGGTTCGAAGACTGCAAATTGAATTATTACCATGCAAATTGGAATTTAATGAAATTTATGCCCCACCCGTCCAGGCTAATGGATAGAAAATTGGCCAAGAAAAGCGATTGACTGCCCTCAAATCACTGCATACCTTTGGAGGAATCGACCGGCAGGTGAGTACAAATTTAGAAGATTAATTTTACTCAGGGGAAATTTCCCGAACCGATTCCTTGGCCAATCTCTGTCGGGGCGGGCGCCCAACGTCGTCAATGCATTAAAGTGCATTTTAAAATAGAGCCATAAATATTTACTTACCCCGAGCAGAAGCTGCTCCACCTTCTTTAGGGGGAGGCGAATCGCCCGCCTGATTGCCATTCCATATCGTAATTGCAGATAAACTTTATGCCATTAACCTTAGCGCGCTGTCTAGTTGACTGTCTGTCCGCCCCTGGGAGAAGGGCTCTGGCAACTGTAAAGTGCTTTGAAAACATTTCCAACTGGGCGGGGGAGCCGTTGAGTGCCATTTCTTGAAGCTGGCGCTGCTTCAGCTTTTTTGTGGCATCAACAACTTCGCATTTGCGGTCTGTGTGGCTGCGGCCGAGCTAACTAAGAAATATGCAAGGGCGCAGGCAGGGTCCTGCTGTCGTCATTAAAAGCTCCGCTCAGCCAAATGCATTAAACTTGGTAAATATCGTAAAAATTAATGACAACATTATGTGGAAATCCAAGCGGACTCATCCGCCGGCTGCCGCCCTTTGCCCCGGCCAACTTCGAACTATAAATTTTGACAGTAACAAGTTTTTTGCGCCGCCAACGTCGTCGTCTGCTTTTGATTGTCGGCACTTGCAAAGTCGGGCAATTTTAATTTGGCCTTTAAGTGTTGTAAGCTAGTTTTTGGCTTTGCCGGCTCAGTTAACACATCGGTTGCCTGTAATTAACATTTAAGTTGATTTTGAACGCCGCCTCGAGGCCCCTCGAACGCCATTAAGCCGATTCTGTTGCTGGCAATCAAAGCCAGCCAATTTCCCCACCGGCTTCCTTTCAACTTCATATCCTCATTACAAATTAGAGATCCATTCGCGGAAGTGTCAAATGAAGTTTCCCCCAACACATTTTCAAATTCCACTTGATTGCTTGTCTCCTTTGCCTGCCCTCCTTGGAGTTCCATTTGCCAAAGTGCTGTGGACATGGAAGTTGGCGTCTTGGGCGAGAATTGGGGAGAATTGACTGTGGCAGTCGTGGTTTGGAGGCTTGAAGCTCAAAGGCAGAAGACTCCTTAAGCTTTTTTTAGGTCTTCAGGTTTTCTTGATTCTCGTTCTTTTATGGTTTTAATGTTTGCCGATCTTCGCAGTCCTCCGCCAACCCTCGCCCTGTAGATTAGGTCAAGATTGAGGTTGTCTTTCGAGGAGTTTTTCCCTCTAACGTCTTTAAGCTTAGACAGACAGAGAAAAGGCAGATATGCTGATGGATAAAGATAAATAAATCTACAGGAAAATGACCAAGAAACAATCAAATGATTAGGACAGCAGGGGGACAAATGAATTAACCGACAGAAAGTTAGCTGCCCATTTAAACAAACTTGGGAGGATTGAAACTAAGCTCCTGGTTGTTGTAGGACAAGACAGAGGTACAGTCACGCCCAAGGGAGTGTTTGCTTATCTTCGATTCTGCTGGCCGGCGAGCACATAAAGTTCTCGTGATTTAGCCGCCCCGAAGCACATCAATAGCTAATTTTTCATAATTATTATGCAGAAAGTCGCACGTGTCTGCTTTTCCCGTTGACACACACACACGGTGCCGGTGTCGGTAATATTTTATGTGCGGGATTCCCAACGCACGCTGAATCTTCATTAAGGGAGCCGGGATAACGAGGGTGGTAGGTTCCCTGGGGCGCGGCCAGGACGCCATAAAATGTTTCATTTCATTGTTTTTCATTACGCGGCGCGTGCATTATGATGATTTTTATTATTCCTCACTGGCCGACTAACCGACTGACCAACTGACTCGGAAATCAGCGCCAGTTTGATGGACCGGCAAAGCTTCCGCTCTGGCAATAAACACCCAACAAAAAAAAAGAGTCTTTCTGTGAGTTCGTCAAGGTGAACTTGCGGGCAGCCGCAAAGGGAGGAAGAAGGTTGGGGCCACAATTAAATTTAAGCCTGCCTTTGAAAATGGCTTACAATCGATGCGGTCAAAAATGAAATCAAAAATAATTGCCATTGGCTTGGTGGATGGAAAACCGACAATCCCTTTTTACAATTTGCTTTTCAAACAAAAGCTTATTAAATTTAACTTTGATCCTGTTTTCGGCGTGTGCTCAAAATTGGCCAAGTATTTTGCATTAATTAAGCCAATTTAGTTTGCCAGACGAAATTTTAAGCTGCTGGTCAGCCAGCCCGGTGGGCTCAAGATAAAGACAATTTACACAGGACAACGTATCCTGGGCTTCCTCGCTCTTTTGTTGGCTCATCAACGTTAATTTATTAAAATGCCTGGAGTTTTTCCCCAAATTAAATAAGAAAATTTGTATATTTTATATGCGAGGCTTTTTGAAGAATCTGCAGCCTTCTAAAATTGAAAGAATTTAGTAATTAATATTGCTCGGAATGCCTGGCGCCCATCACAGGCATCTGAGCTGAGATTGTCGTCCTGTCCCACCGACCCAGTCCTGGGCAAAGGAAACCGATGCGTTGTCTTTGTGATTCATCCATCAATCGCACGAACCAAACACCGTAGCCGCATTTTATGTTGAGATGTTCCCATTCTCATCCTCATCAGGCCCGTCATTGTCCTTAGTGTCCTTGTTGCTGCTGCTGCCTGGCCTGACTGACTGCCTGCCTGCACTTTGCTCTGACATTTTGAGTTTATGGCATATTTGCATTATAACTCTTGGCCTCCAACGGGCAGGGGGAACGAGGTTACCGCATTCGACCTTTTGGCCCCCAGTGGCAGCCACAGCAAGGACATTTTGAGCTGAGCAGAGCAGAGCAGAGCACAAGGGGATGGCGGTCACATGAGCAGCTGTGGCTGCTTGTTGACTTGCCCATTGTTCGTTGGTTCTTTCCTGCTAACGAGACAAACATGCAAAAATTAAATTTATGAGATTGAAGAGCTCAAGAATTTCGCCCACCCAACCAAACAACGAAGAGACGGGGCGTGGCGGGGGGCGAGGTGGAAATAAAGCTTCGGGGCTGCTAATTTGCCATGTTTGACATGCCACGCGTTGGCCTTTGAATCCCGGACAACCTGACTGCCGCCGTCGCGGGGTCGCCTTCATACGCAATGCGTGCCGCTTGTCCGTAGCCTTGTTGACACGGCCAACAGAACTGCCGCCTGCCTCCTGCTGTCCTGTCCTGTCCTGTCGGTCAATGAGTCGCTGGGGTCTTCGTTGTCTGATAACATAATTCCGGCTGGGTGTGGGCGCAAGTTGCTTCCTATTTCATAGACCCAAACAAGAGGACTCATTATGCAGGCCGCTGGATTCTCATACTGCTGGCTGTCCGAAAACTGCGCTTCTCATTAAGTTGGCCATCGGACGAGACAGCCTGGCCATGGAGAGGCACTTGAATTAATTTGTCTTATCGGCCTCACCCGGCTCTTCCCCCCACTGGGCTGCATTTGGGCAGCTCATGCGTTGTTGACGTTCAAGTTCCACTTGGCCAACAACAGCGACAGCGTCGACAACGACAACGACGACAATAACCAGGGCAGGAGCAGGGCCGATTCATTGTTGGCAGGGCTCTTCACTCGCCATTCAGCGTAGTTCGCTGCCAACGCCGCCGCCATCATCATGAGCTTCATTTGAGCGCATAAATTTTTATGTCATGCGCTTTTCACGCGACCCGTTTTTCTGCGCCATTAGCCGCTCAAGTGGGCGGCGGCGGCGGCTGGGTGCGTGGCTGTTTGCGCAAACAAAAAGTGTTGCATATTTAAGTGGGCCAGTTTTAGAGCTCAAATTGAATTCCACTCGCTCGCTTGGGCCGTCTTAAAGTTTGGTTAATTTGCCGGGCCCCGTCGCCTATCTGCCATCTCTCGGCCGGGGCTCTCTCTATTTTTCTTCGTGCCTGTTGGCATTGTGGCAAGTCAATTATTTTCTTGTTTAGCAAATTGCTACACATTCACGTTCGTTGTTAAACTTTCCCTTAGTTTGTCTTTCACCTCTCCCTTGTTCTCCTGCTCGTTTGTAGTTTTTTTTCTGTTAGTTATTCTCGTTGTCGTGGTGGTCGCCTTGTCCTCGTCATCGTTCCGTTGGCTTTATGAAAGTTTCGTCAGTTTCGGGTTGCCTGGCAAGCATGATGTTGATGTTGAGATACCGAGAGACTTCCCCTTGCCCCACTGGTGGCCCCTCTGGTTGTGTCTATATGATTTTTGGTTTAACACACACGTTTGCCAGAGCCAAACTTAAATTGCTTTTGAGGTTGTTGCCGCTGCCAGCGTAATATGACATGCAACATATTTGGCTTTCTCTTTGGCTTTCTTTCCTTTTGTTTAGCGTCATTGTGATTTGCCTTAAGCGCCCAGCCATCCAAAGGCTTTAAAGCCAACCAACAGCTGCTGGCCCGACCCAACATGCAGCAGGAACAACAACAACCAAAACTCCTGCCACATGCAATTTGCCACGCATGTAAACAAACAGGACGACGTTGCCGTCGACCGTCTAGGCCTGGTCAACTGGTTTGATTGTTGGCGGCTTGTTTGCTTATTAGTAACCGATGACTAAACCTCATCATCATCCTCATAATCACCAAGCCCTCCTGTCCTCCCCGTGCGCCTGTCTGCTGCCATATGCGACTTCTAATCAACCGACGAGTGAATAATTAAGGTCGCTCCAAGTCAATTTGGTTAGGTTGCCGGCCTGTCTCTAGTTTTTTTTCCCCCCTGTCATTTGTCAACGGAAATGAGAATTTGTCTGGTCGCCGGCCCGCTTGTCTGCCCAGTGAAACTTTGGCCCAATTAAAAATTCCTTTAAAATTATGAGCAATCAAGAAACAATCGAAAGGGGCCGCCCGGCACATTTCTCGATCGTTTTGAAATCGAATTCCCATTACGAGTCGTCGTCCTCTTGGCAATTAGGAGCAGGGCAGCAGGCATTTGGGAAGCTGCTAAAATTGCAACTAAAATTCGAATCGAATGCCTTCGAAAAGTGCTTTGTACACGGAACTTCAACGCCCAGCGAATCGAATCCGGGCGGAGGCCAACAAACAACAACCAACAGTCCCAAAAACGAACAATAGTACCCAGAAATTTTCGATTATCCAAACGCGCCGAAACGTCAAGTGCAGCCAGACGGACCAGACGGACCAACCGACTGACTGACGGACAAACCGGCCAACCACTTTTATGTAAAATCGGAAGAGCATTCGGGGCGGGCCAAAGTGGATGGCCCAGGGAACTTAAAACTTCCTGACGGACTGACTGACTGACTGGCAGAGTTGGTCTTTCGGTTGGTTGGCAGATCGGCCAGTTTGTCTGATTGCCGGCGAGTGAGGAACCGCCTGCCTCGATTTCCTGCCAGCACTGGCGACGCACTTAACCCAATTCCTGGGCCCCCGTAACAAAGGGCGGAAAAGCGAACGAACCGGCAAAAAAATATAAAAAAAAACAAGAAGCAACTTGAGCTCAAAATAAATACGAAACACACAGTCCAGTGGACGGCCGACTGGCCCCAAACTTTTTCTCCCAATTGTGCCGGCCAGGAATTTCCACAGCAACTGCAGAAGCTCCGTTGCCTTCGTTGTTTGTTAATAATTAAATGCAGTTTATGCCACGTTCAACTAACTCAAATTTCTGTAAATTTCATTTAAAAGTATAATCAAAATGTTAGCAAAGAGAGAAAGAAGCTCCCAACGAGGAACCGGGCAAAGCGAGCACCAAAAAAGGCTTTCAAAATAGGGAAAATTATTGGGCATTCTTAACCGAAGACTAAATACGCTGCAGTTAAGAAAAGCACAGCTCCCAAACTCCCTTATTCAATTGAAAAAATCACAGTTTGGGGGAAGGATTATCAGTTCTCTAGCTTAGCAGAAGGCCTGGGAAAAAAGAGGTTCCTAATTCTCCTTCGACACACAATTCTATTCTGTGTGAATCTCTCCTCTTTCGGTCTGGAAAAGAAGCCTGAAAAATACCCTTTATAGATTATATTTGTGGTCGGTTTTCTTGAAGCTAATAATCCCCGTTGACTTCCACCTGCAGGGAATTAAAAATTGAGATTATTTTTTAAGCACTCGACGGGCAAAGGGCATCAGAAGCATCGGCACCTTCTGTCTGCCTGCCAGCGGTTGCCTGGCTTGCCTACCCATCTATCTGCCCAGCTGTCTAGCTGTCCATCTGTCTGTGGATCTATCCATCCGCCTGTCGGTTTGTCTGTCTAAATCGTTTTGCAGGCTAATGTCTGTGGTGAGGGGCCGATTTTTAAACTGTGCTTAGTTGGCCGTTCACAGGGCCGAGGCTCGTTCGCCTTGCAGGACTGCACACGGCCTGCATAATGAATAGAACTGGGTCTGGGCAGGGATCCTTTGGTCCTCGCTATTGCGGTTGTTTTTCTCTCCTTAATTTTCCTTTTGGCTCTACGAGTGTGTTTTCGTTTTGATTACAATGCGCAATAAAAGCGCAATTTGCGGGCATTTTGTGTGTGCCAGAGAGCCGGAGACGGAGGGACGGACGAAAGGGAAAATTAGGAGAAATTCTCGTTATGAAAATGCGAGCTGCTCATTCAATTAGTTTGGAGTCCCCTTTCCGTGCCTAAAAAGCAGCCCGTAAACTGTACTTGCGGGCTGCATCGGTCCATCTAATCAACTGGCAAAGCCCCGGCTCATAATTTCGTTGTTGGCGACTGCGGGGCAAGCCGGGCGCTGGCTGTGTTGCAACTGCCGTTGACAATACGCACACACAACTTCCGACAAGCGCCAACGGAAATGGGTAGATAAAAGCTGCCAGCGGCAGGTAAAGCAAAACACACACGACTGCCAGTCCGCCTGCCCAAGGCAAGCAACCGACGACGACGACGACGGTCATGTGTGTGTGCCACATGTTGCACAGCAGAGGCGATTAGCCCAGACACATGCCACAAAACACAAAATACAAAATCCACACACAAAGCAAAGCGATGGTTCGGGTCCTTGGGGTTTTTTTTTTAGCCTTTTTGGTTGCATCAAGGGCGGACGAGGAGCAGGCGGTGGAAAAACTCGGGCTGGCACTAAAATTTAACTCGACAGTTTACAGTTAATAATTCATAGGGAGCCGGGAACCCAGTTGCCGGCTCGTGAGCCTTTTTGCCGTCGCCATTAATTAAACCAACGAGATGACCCGCCGGCCGCCGTCCGCCGTCCGCCTCTCCCATACCACAAGACGGCAGCCGTCAGGCAGCCAAGGCAACCGACAGGACGAAGCAAAACTAAGCGAAACTGATGGGTGGACACTTTGGGTCAACGCACGGCTAACCTCCTGCAGGTCTAGACGGATTCGTTTGGCGGTTGTGGATAAATTTCTATTCCAGCTTGTGGAGAATTCTATTTTTTTATGGGTGACGTTTTGATTTCTATTCTGATACTCTTAAATTTTGGATAAGGTTCTCTGATTTGCTCCTAGAATCTCTTTTTGTATTCCTTCCTTCGCTTTTCTCTCTTTAAAGGTTCTGCTCTCTTGCCCTCAGCTGCCTTTTCAGCAGTTCTTCCGCCTTCTCTTCTTGGATGCTCTTTCATGTCTTTTATCTTGTTCTCCCTAAAATTCTCTCTGATTTGAATGGAGCTGCCTGGGGATTTCAATTCTACTACTCTTAAATTTTGGCTAAAGTTCTCTGACTTGCTTCTCCCGTTTTTCTCCCTTTAAACTTTCTTGGCTGGTTCTCCGTTCTTTTCACCAATTTCTGATTCAATGGATTCTCTTCCATTATTACTCTTTCCATTATTACTCTTTATTCTCTTATTGTCTCTTTAAAGGTTCTGCTCTCTGGCCCTCAGTTGTCTCTTCAGCAGTTCTTCCGCCTTCTCTTCTTGGATGCTCTTCCATGTCTTTTATCATGTTCTCCGTTTTTTAAAAACTCCGTTTCTCCCTTTAAACTTTCTTGGCTGGTTCTCCGTTCTTTTCACCAGCTCTTGGCTCAAATTCTCCCGACTTCTCTTGCTGGATACTCTTCCAATTCTTTCATCTTGTTCTACCTAAAGTTCTCTAGGTTTCTCCAAGTTCTCCTAGTCTTGTTTCTTTTCTGCTTTTTTTTATAAACTGTTGCTCTACTTGCTGCAGCTTGTTGTCCATTTTAAATTGTCTCCTCGTTTTCCCCTCCATTTTTCTAATTAAACCTTTTCTTGCTGCTCTTTAAGCTTCGCTTCCCTACCCCTTCGGTTGTCTGCTCGGTCTGCCTGTTGTGGATGTTTGCGCTTTCCTTTCTATCATTGCTGGCAGTCCTTCGCTTTGATGGTGATGTCGCTTTTCCCTCTTTTCCCACACGTGGCACGTCGGGCAGCTGTGCTTCTTTTAATCCTTCAACTGCCATTACTTCTTTGGCCGATGCCGATAATCTGGGCACTGATAATGTTACTGTGGCTAACGGCACGCGAAGTAAAATTAATATCCCCCAGACGTGAGAAGTGGGCAAAGGCAGGCAGCGCCGCCTTCTTCCGCTTTCTTGTCGGATTCGCTAACCGCAACCGCAGAATCGCCTCGCAGACCAGGCGACTGTGCGCTGGTAAGCGAAATGAAATCCTTGTGAAATGCAGCTAAACTTCAAATCCGCAAACTCTGCACGAGCCATCGACCGAGACGAGGAGGACGTCGGACGGCAGACCGTCGGCGCTGACCCACATGGCGGGGCAAAGATGCAAGCAGCGTGGAAAACACAAAAAATATTACCCGCAGGATTTCGTGATTAAACGAGAGTTACGCTTATAAATCGCAACCACACGGACACGGATACGGACACGTGCAACGGCAGCAGCTGACGCTTAGATTGAGTTTGCAACGCGCAGGCAGAGGAGGAGGAAGTGATGCTGAAAAGCAAACAAACCGCCAGTCAGTCAGGCGGACAGACGCGCCCTGGGTTACTAACAAAACAGCCAGGGAACAGAAGGCGTCGCAAATGCAGCGGGGAGGCGGTGGGCGTGACTGCTGCTTATGCACTTTGTTTGTTATGGAAGCTTCGAGCCTGGGCCATTTCATATTGACTTTTGATCCACGTTGATTGCAGCATTTGCCTGATTGGCAGTTGCCTCCCCCTAACCCGCACCACGTGATGTTATGCTAAGCTCGAGCCAAAGTTATAAGTCACAATTTTAGAGAAAAGCAGGCATGGCCCGCCCACGCGCAGCCCTTTTGGCTGGGCACGTTTATGGCCTCAAATTTCCAGTCATTTGGCAAATCGTTTGCTTCGTCTCGAGTTTCCCTACACGCCACACACAGGCGTATTCAATTGCACTTTAAAAACTCAAAGCCTCGCCACTCTCCTCATGTAAATTCGAGTAAATTATAAGCTCTACGCTTTGGAGTCTATCACTCAGCCCGCCCGTCATAAATGTTGATGGTGGCCGGCCAAGGCCAAGTTCAAAACTGAAAAGAAAGGCGCCCCGCCGCCCAAGGCGTTGAGAGACCGTCGCCCAGAGTCAAGGACACACACACACACCGATGGTCACATCCGGCAACGTGTGCCCAACGACTGACCCAACTAATTTTATGCCCATTTGCAGTTGCCAGTGCTCCTCGACTAGGCAGGCTTCTTTGAATTTTTTGGGCAGACGACCGACGACCACCGACCAACGAAATGTGTTAACTTTATCTAAATTGTTAAAACATTTACCAAATGACCTCACGTAGCAAAATGCCTGCTTCCTGACCGTCCGTCCGTCGCTCTGATACGGTGGCCATTTTGTTTTTATGCCGACCACACATGCACACACACACCGCACACACCCGCGGCCTGCCTCCCGGTGACCGCCCGCTCGATCGGACGGCGACGTGACTTGCCAATTTTTTTTCTTTTTCTTTGCCGTAGTGGAGTTCATTCAGCGAAGACCCGACCCCTTTTATTTGTGCCCTTGGCTGTACTTCCGCTCGCCTCGGTTGTCTACGCTTTATTGGTTTCCCAACATGTTCTTTATGGCATTTTGATGCATGCTGGCGCAGAGTAACCCTTTATTTTTCGGGGTCTCTCTCGGACGGCCGAGACAATGGAGCGGCGTGGGTGGCCATTTTGACATTTATTATGCTTATTTTGTTGAGCATCACGTATTTTGCGTATTACGTATACGCAGCGGATGACGTTGCCTGTCCAACTGTCAGGCCAGGCGGGCGGCCACCTTTTCCATTGTGGCATCTTTAAAACCCCAAAACTGCCATAGGAACTACAGAAATTTTACTTCCCTTCCGCCCTCTCCTGTGCTTACACTTTATGGGTTGAGGGCACAGCTCTTTAAAGTTGTCCAGGGCTTCTTTTTGTAGTCGGATTTGGGAAAAGATAAAAAGGCAGATTTTAGTTTTTTAAGTTTCTTTTATTTATTTTATAATACAGGAAGTTTGGTACTTTATTTTGGGTGGGTACATTAGTTCTTACATTTTTAATACAATTATCATTAATGACACTTTTTTCCTCTTTTCAGGGCAGTCCGTCGATTTTACACAGGTGAGTGTTAATTTTTTCAGCATAATAAAATTTTGTACTGGGGTAGGTATGATTTTTCAGCTATTCAAATTTCGACGTGGGGGTAGGCCAGGGTTGTTTAATTTTTTCAAAAAATATTGCATACTTTCAGGCTGTGCGTGAAATTTTTTAAATAAAAAAACGTTGCATACTTTTAGGCGCAAAACGAGACAAACCCTGACCTACCCCCACTAAAATTTTTTATACGCTGAAAAATTGAACTTACCCCTCCTGGAAAATTCGAATTTGCTGAAAAAAGAAAATTAATTTTAACCTACCCCCACGAATTTTGCGGCTTAATATTTCCTCCTTTGCAGCCCCAAGCGTGACTGGACAAGCGATCCTTGGGGGCCTTGGAAGTCGTCTGCCCTGCAAGGAAACCAATGCCTGAAAATTAGCAGAAGAAAAATTAAACATATCTGACATTTATTTGGAGGCCAAAGATTTGGAAGATGTTAACGCTCGAATTCGGGTAACTATAATAAAAAAACACCGAAAAGTCTTTAACTTTCTTCTGTGTTTTTCCAGTACGCAAATTCAACTGTAAGGTACAGTCACGCCTGGGGCAAGAACGAGTCGATATCGTTGGCTGATCTGGGGAGAATCGGGGAAGCAATTGGGGAAAGTGCTACACCCACTATACATTTGATATTCATATTCATTTCACCTTCGTTTTCTTTTCTTTTCAGCCCCGAGACG
>JBAMCP010002312.1:0-13341 GCA_037075105.1 Lissocephala sabroskyi | reverse complement strand
CTACGACGTCTCCTTCTCTATGTTACATACTTTTGCACAAACACATTATACCCTTGTACTTCCAGTACAGGGTATAACAAGTAAAGAAGTAACTGTCGTGCTGGCCCGACTGTAATATACCCTGTATCTCTGTACATTAAATTTATTTTCTTTTCGCGGGTACTTTTAGTATTTAGGGCTGCCAGTTTAACTATTGCTTATTTCGTAAGTAGCATCTCTAGAAACACATGTTATATCGGTGGCTCATGCACTAAAAAATTTTATAATTTGATTTCCACCATTATTATTAATTACCGGTCGTTTAAAAACAATGTTGGACTGCCACTTTATCAAGTTGGCAGGCCTTTACTCGTGGAAAACAGCTGTTTTTGTTTCTTTCTTAAATGAGATTTCGTGTGTATGTATACCACATATTGACATTATTTGTGTATCGCCGACTACCCCTCCAGCCACACAAACATAATTTAGTTTCTCTAGCTCTTATAGTCTTTGAGATCCTTTTGTTCATACGCGAGGACAGACAGACGAACATGGCTATATCGATTTTATTTTTGATTCTAACCTTATTGGAGGTAACTTTGTGGAGTCTACGATTCCTTCTCTATGTTACATACTTTCGTACAAAACTATAACACCCTTGTACCCTCAGGCAAAGGGTATATAATTACGCAAAGAATAACTTCCGTAAAAAAAGTGTAGAACATTAAGAAAGTAAAAGCCGATATACGCTGTCACTTTGTACATTGAATTAAATTTTTTTCCGTTTATATTATATATTATTATACGGACACGGCTAGATAGATTTCTCTAATCATTCTAAGCATATTGGAGGTAACTTTGGGGGGTCTACGACGTCTCCTTCTCTATGTTACATACTTTCGCACAAACACATTATACCCTTGTACCTTTGGTACAAGGTACCTTTGGTACAGGGTATAAACATACGAATGGATCAAGTATTGCAACTTCGAAATTTTTTCTGTCCTTGTGAAAACTAATTTGCATCGGCTTGTTTATATTGAACCCACAAATATTAACGTGCGGTTTGTTTGTTTTCGTTATAAATTATGTACAAGAAATTTTCTTCGCCATTTATAATAATTCCACATAGAATACCTATAAGAAATAGTTTAATTCATATTTTTCAAATTCATATTCATATTCATATGTTATCAAATATCAACAAAAATATAATTATTTTAATATTTATTAATATTATAATCAACCATAATGCATTTTAGCATTTAATGTGGTAAAATGTGTTGTTTAAACTTGAATCCTGCCTGCGGTATGCTGCTGAAACGGAACGAACTCGACGCAACAGAATGTAGTGATTTATCAACACCAGACCAAACACTTGCGACTCGTCCTGAAGTTACGGGAGCTGGGATGGAAGATTTTATCGAATTTACTACATATATAGCCCAGAAATTGAGCCAAGTGATTACAACATGTTCCTGCTCATGGCGAACACCCGTGGTGGTGTAAAGTTAGTCTGAAAACTTAATGTCGCCCGAGTTAAATAAGGTGGGGGTTTTTACAAAGAAGGGTGTTTTGAAGTTGTATAAATCCAATCTATAATACTTTTTATGAAGAATTCAGTGAAGAGTAAAAAGCGAAAGGTAGATATTTGACAATCTTACATATGTATGCACTATGCAGTAGTAAATAATCCTCTCAAAAATCCTTAATTAAAACAGTCAACCCGAAAAAGCAGCTATTTACTCCCTTTATTTCCTGTAAGTCTTGAAGAGAATTTCAGACCTCACCAGATATAACCGAATAAAAATTTGTTTGGTTGTATAAAAATAACAATATTTAAAGGTATAGGTTTTAGGAGTCACATCACATCGACGCTGAAGTTTCCTGCAATGAATATTTTTAAATCTGTTAATTCATGTCCGTATGTCTGTCTGTCCATATGAGTAAAAGTGGCTCAGAGACTGTAAGAGCTTTAGCAACCAAATTTGAAATTTGGACTATTTACATATATCTGCAGGCAAATCAAGTTATCTTGATTTTTTTTTCGATACCACGCCCCTTATCCACCGTAATTGGTTAAATGCAAATACTCCTTAAAATTTTTTTAATTTAGTCTTGGTAAGTATATGTTAAAGAATTGTATGAAATAAAAATACCCTTCGAATGATACTAAATACGACTAGGATCAATAATAGTTAAGAAAACCAGCACTTAAAATTTATATATGACCAATAAAAAAGTGATTGGGGAGGGGTCGTCGACGAACTAATAAAATGTCATACATACGAAATTTTAAATGTTGCCATAAAGGGCAGAAACAACTATTGCCAACTACTGTAGACCTGCCAACTTGATAAATATCAAAATTTAAAATTTATTTGCGCATGAGGCACCGATATGACACATGTTTCCAGAGCTGCCACATATTATTTGATTCTATATCGAAGTGAATTTTCACCTGGAAAATGCAATTTGCGCCAAATTCTTTTCATAATCAGCACCTCAAGATCTATATGTGTGCAAAATTTCATCCAAATCGAGCATGTACCCTAAACGAAACTTTATCGGAAATAAGCAATAATTAGTGTGGCAGCCCTAAATACTAAAAGTACCCGCAAAAAAGAAATTAATTTCAATGTACGAATGTACAGGGAATATCACAGTCGGGCAAGCTCGTATGTTACTTCCTTCTTTGATTAACAATTCGAATCGTGGTGTAATAATGAAATGTAAAGCTTTCACACAAAATTGTTTTGCTTTGTGAGCTTTTTGGGCGCATAAAGCTTTTTTTCGCATTGCCAAATTGGTTTGAATTGTTGGGCGCGCAATAAAAAAAAAGAATTGTGGTTTTAAAAAAAGAAAGTAAATCAAAACTATTCCGTTCTATTGAGCTCTGATTGATTTGAATTTTATTTATTAAAATATAAATTTTTTTATTTTTCAAAAGTGGTGCTCATCTACTAATGTCTTACAATTTTCCTGTTTTAAATGTCAGGTTATGTCTTTCTACAGATCACAACCTCATCGGTCAGTTATGAGATTAATGGACTACTGCTTAAGCGTGTAGATTCTATAATAGATCCTGGTGTCTGCTTTGACCCTAAATTACAACTTAACTTCAATATTTTTCAATATGTAAATATAGCCAGCGATGGGTTAAAGATTCAATGACCCTGTTATCACTTAATCGCTTTATGTCACTTTGGTTCGTCCCATGCAAGAAAATTGCTCGTGCGTCTGGATCCTTCAATACTTCAATCATATTGATAAAATTGAGTCTGGTCAGAAGCAATTTCTTCTTTCTGTGCTTATCGTATCTGCCTCCCTATCGCAGTCGTCTCGGTCTTCTAGATCGTACTTCCCTAGCTAACCGTAAAACCGCATTAGTGGTCACGTTTTTCCATAAGCTTTTAAATGTTGAGATTGACTCCCTTTCACTTCTCAATCGTCTTAATCTCTCTATCCCTATCCAGCTGTTTAAACACTATCATCCCCTTCTGTTAAGGTTTATTTCTATTAATTTGGTTTGCTTAAGCCCCTCAGAATAATTTTTACTTGTAACTACAACTCTTTATACCTGAAGATATAAGGGTATTAGTGTTTCTGCAAAAGTATGTAACATAGAGAAGGAGACTACGACCCTCCAAAGTTACCTCCAATATGGTTAGAATAAAAAAAGAAATCGATCTAGCCTTGTCCGTCTGTCTGTCCGTATGAACAATAGGATTTCAGAGACCATAAGAGCTAGAGCAACCAAATTTGGGATTAAGACTCGTTATATCTGCTGGCAGATCAAGTTTATCTTTTTTTTCGATGCTACGGCCCATTCCGCTCTAATCAAATAATTTGTTTAATAGCTACAATTTTAAAAATAAAGCAATAGTTTGTATAAAAGTACGGCGGAGAATACAAATATCTTTCGTTTGGTACAAAATTTGTTTAAATACGTTCATTACATCAAGTCAAAGTTTAGGGGGTTGAGTGAATAAAAACGGTCGTGCTCACATAAAAGTGGAAGGGGGAGGCAGAGACTGTGTGGAGACGGCCGCGTTCTGAGTGTGGTGGGGTGGGGAAATTTGTTGTTAGTTCGCATATTGTGAGTGTGGCTAGTTGCTCTCTAGTTTTTAAAGATTATTTTAAAGATTAGCGAGTGAATGGGCTGGGAGTCAAAGAAATACATAAAGACGCTCGCCGTAGATGTTTTAAGAATTTAATTTGTTTTATTATTTTGATTTCAAGCCCCAGGTACAGGGTATATCACAGTCGGGCTAGCTCGACTGTTACTTCCTTACTTGTATTATTATCTATGAGATTTAAATACTCCCTCCCATTGTATTTTACGTAGAATTTTACTAACCATTATTAGTTAACGGGCTGATATTTCCAAGCTTTAATTTAATTCTCAATATTAATTTTTGTTAAATATTGTCTAAGTTAAAATAAGCAGTATTTGCTGATACTTAAATAACTTATCATAATAATAATATATTCAAAAAGCCATTTTCAACCAAAGATTGATTTTTAACGAACATATGTATTATTACAAGACTAAAGAATGTTACTCTGCGTTTGAGGGATCTTACTTACAATTTTGCCCAAGATATAATCTTAATCAATTGAACCGATTGAATTGTAGTTTTTATACCAAATTGATCTCAAGTTTGCTTGGACTGGCAATAATATTTCTTTCGGGTGGTGCCAAAATTTATTATATCCTTCTGTAAGAGAATTTGTAGTTACGTCATAAATGTGTGTATTGTATCCGTGGTTCGATTAGTTCGCAATTTAAAGAATGCTATATCTGACGGCAGCCGCTTCGGTTACGAAAATTATGTAATTTGTATGAGTTCGTGGAATAAATAAATATAAAACAGTACATGGTATATTACAGTACGGGTCGACGGTTATTTTGATTCTTTTTTTTTAAATGACTACTCATTAATTCAGATGAAACATTCATGTGTTCTGCACCCTAAGTTTAAAATTCAAAGGCTGTTACCTATTACTTATTGAGTAAAATTTAAACCCGTCGATTAAGAAATTTTTGTTTTTTTTTTAATACATATTTGCATATTAGTGTCCCAAACAAATGATACGTCATCATTTAGTATTGTTATAGCGATATATGTATGTATATCCTACGGAATAGGAACCACCTTTCCGCTTTAGCTTCAAATTTTTTTTTAAATTTTCCATTAGTTTTTATATATATGAGTACAAAAAAAATTAAGATTTTTCTTATATATCCGCTCAATATGAGTGGTATAAAATATTTTATTTGTTCTATTGTCTTCAATGTGCAATTTTGTTACCATAGGCGTTTGTAAAGTCACGTGTATAACACCTAAGCTGAGGTGATTCTACGTTTCAGACATAATAATTAAATAGGGCTTTTTAAGTACTTTGAATTAATATAGATCGAACGGAACTGTCAAAAACACTTAAATTTGCATTGCTCTTTTAAATGTTTATATTTTAAATACATGGTTTTATAGTAATAGTGTGATATGATAGTAATAGTTAAGATAACCTTGTTATGTACAAATCTTCATTACATCAAATATTGTATGATAATCTTTAACTAGGCTTTGTTACATAGATTTTATCGCAATCGCTAACTTCCTTTTTTTTAGAACAATATACTATTTCTATTGAATTTTTGTTGTTGTATTTTAAATAAAAATTTATTATGTTTAAGGTCCCAATCACATTGTAAAATTTAATTAACCTTGATATGGTCATTGTTGGTATTTTAGTTGTTTTAATTGTCCATTGTTTCAATATTTGATTCTTATTAAAAATACTTTTAAGGCAATTTGGATATGTACATTGTGAACTGAAATATTAAATTATTGACTTAAGAAAGTTTTATTCACTAATGCAAACGACAAACTAATCATATTTCTTCACGTATTCATTCGTCTGCACGTATTCATTTTTATCTTAGATTTACGCTTAAAATTTAAGCAAATAGTGTATTAGTAAACATATATTGTCTTTAGTTGAGGTTTTAGTTCTGGAGGTATTACTGGTGCAGGATCCGGCTTTCGATTTACCAAGCGTTTGAAGCGTCCGCTGAACTGCTTTCTAAACCCCTTGAAGCCATTTTTATCACTTGCAGCAACAAGAATTTCCTTAAAATGTTTAAAAGAAAACAAAAATGTATATAAGAAATAATGCCATCACTTGTAAAAAATCAAAATATAAAACAAACAGAAACAAGAACAACTTTTTTTCAGTGTTAAACTTGTTGCTAGGCGGGCGGCAATCCCATAGCAACCGCCAAGAGTTGTTAAAAAAAATGAACGTGGTTTATTTTGTTTTATTTGGTACCGAATGTACTAAAGTTTCTTAGTGGTGGTGACCGTAAACGTCATGTTGGTGTGCAACATATGTATATGTATGCGTTTGTGTATTTTCACATTTCTCTCTCGCTCTTCCTCTCTCTCTATACGAGCTTGTAAATGCTTTTATACATATGGACATAAATATGTACATACATATTTCTGATGATTCAGATCTCATGACTTTCAGTGACAAATTAAAAAACATTTCCTGAAAACATCAAATTTGCCAAAATGAAAATGTTTTTTAGCGTGTCCTAAAAAATGTTATATTCTTTGTTCTGTATAGTGGAACTTACTGGATTGATGCAGTGGTAAACATTTGGTGAGGGTGCCTTTGGAGGAAACGTCCACTCAATGCCATTAACTTTTTCGGAGTGGCCTGTTATTCCATTAGTTCTAACAAAAGTTACATGTTGACTTGGATTGTTTTTGTTGATGGTGCTTTTTATATTAGAGTCATCCTGTCCTCTTTGCTGGATTATATTATCATTTTGCCTGTGAAATGCAGCATTTCGGTGTTGTTCCTGGACTTCCACAGCAGCTGATGTCGAAGACGCATCGCTTGAGTCTTCTCGCTTTCGCATTTTACTACGAACAAGACGCATTGAAAATGTTCCAGTAGTACCATTGACCATTTTAAGTTTAAAGATCTTAGTTTCTTTAGCACGATATGTAATATATATTTTTATATATGCAATTGTAAATGTATGAGAACCCAAGTATGGCATATATTCAGCCCCCTTTATTTTAGGAGCTTAGGAGATATATTCACAATATATACATATACAAGTATGTATATCGCGAACCCCGAGTCTCGAGCAGCAGACAACCAACTCGTTCAAAGGTTTGCCTTACACTAACCAAATTCACAAATATAATATATACATATGTGTTTCGACTAGAATATTGATTTTTTAGATTTCTATTATGTTTAGTGGTTTTGTATTCGAGAACACTCGCATTTAAACATATGTTTTGTATACCTTTGTATGAGTTTTTGATTTACAAGATATTTTTTCTTTGTACAGTTACAGATATTGTGTTATTTGTTGTTATAGTGTTGTGAAAATACACATAATTTTACTTTAGTTATATCAATATTTTGTTTATTTTTTAATGCAAACGGTCTTTTGGAAGACCATTCGCCGCGGTCTCCGTCTCCGCACATGAAACGATCTGACTTAACTGAGCACAAATCTGTTTGTAAACCACAAATGAACGAACGATAGTGAAGTACATATATAAATACATGTATACAGACGCTGGACTCAACCAAACAGCCTCTCCGCTTAACCGCGGTCATTGCTACATACATACATACAATTGTGCATATGTAATTCTCTCACCGCTCACTAAATTTATTCCTAACACATGGCATTGTTGCTTCCATACATACATTCACACGAAATACAAATATACACACATGGTGCTAAAAAGTCGGGGTTCGGAACTGACAATGAAGCGGAGCACGCTAGTTTCCCTCCAGCAAAAGCGCAAGCAAATATCTAGTGGCGGCCATAAAACTAAATTATTTAAAAGCACACAATACAATTGTTAAACTTTTTATGTGTAAGCATAAACATGCAGATATTTTGCTCTGTAACTGGGAGTGGAAAACAATATACATATGTACATATGTATAGGGAGGAAAATTTCAGAAATTTCCAATAAAGTGAGATCAATGACTGTAGATTCATTCTTAAGCTCAAATTATTTTATACATTTCCGTAATTTGAACTCTAGGTTCAGTTTTGTTTGAGCTGTTGCACAATCATTGCATTACTACATCTCCAATTTCGTCCTAAAAACAAAAGCACTGTTGTAGTTTTGCCTAAACAAATCAGCATGCTTCTTTCCGTCCTTTTTTGTTCTGCTAACAAAAAGTCTTTAACAAGCAATTATTACCTTTTAGTATTTATACGAAATGAATTTTTGACATTAAGCTGGCTTAAAACTATTCTAAAAAAAATTAAGTAATCATAACAAAAGTATTACTTCTGTTTTCTTCCCATTAAAAAAACAAGTAAGGAAACAACAGTCGAGCTAGCCCGACTGTGATATACACTGTACCTTTGGTTTGAAATACAAATAGTTTTCCTATTTTCTGTTGAATTAAAGAAAATTCCTAACTGAACTGCGGCGGTCGTCTTTAGATATTTCTTTGACCTCCCCACACATTTACTCGACAAACCCTTGTTCGGGCCACGCTCACAATTTGTGACGTAACAACAAACTCCCTCACAGAGAACACGTCACAGCGATCATCTTTACCCTCTGCCAAACCTTACACTTTTTGAGTGCCGGCCACGGCCGAGGTAGCGGTTTTTATTCCCCCCAACCCCTAAACTTTGACTTGATGTTACTCCGTTGACTATTGACGGATTTAGTCAAATTTTGATATCAATCGTATATGTATTCTCCACCTTTTTTTCTTTACAAAATTTTGCCGTATTTTCATAGCTCTTTTATTCTCTGAGATCCTTTTGTTCATACGGACAAACGCACGGACGGGCAGACAGACGGACACGGCTAGATCGATTTCTTTTTTGATTCTAACCTCATTGGGATAACTTTGGGGCGTCTACGACGTGTCCTTCTCTTTGTTACATACACTTGCACAAACCTATTATACCCTCGTACCTTTATGTACAGGGTATAACAATTCTGTCTTAATTTTGTTTTTTTTTTTTAATGATAAAACTTTTCAAAGTATTTATTTTAATGTTTAATGTTTTAGAACAGATCATGGAATCTATCTCCAACCATGACTATTCAAATTTTTTAATTCGAAACTGTCAAGTTCCAACACTTTGTATGTATGTGAACTACTATAGAAATTCCTATTGTTATACCCTATACCTGTAGGTACAAGGGTATAATGTGTTTGTGCAAAAGTATGTAACATAGAAAAGGAGACGTCGTTGACCCCCCAAAGTTACCTCCAATATGGTTAGAATCAAAAAGAAATGGATTTAGTCTTGTCTGTCTGTCTGTCTGCCCGTCCGTCCGTCTGTCCTTATGAACAAAAGGATCTCAGATACTACATGTAAGAGCTAGAGCAACCAAATTTGGGATTTAGACTCGTTATATGTGCAGGCAGATCAAGTTTATCTTTTTTTTCGATGCCACGTCCCCTTTCCCTTTTTAGAATTTAATTTGTTTCCAAATAGCTCAATTATTTTATTCCAAGCTTATTATACCAAGTACCTGAAAGTACAAGGGTATAATAGTTTTGTGCGAAAGTATGTATCATAGAGAAGGAGGCGTCGTAGACTCCCCCAATTTTATTTTTAACTACCAATATATGTATGTAGCTACTAAATTTTTGAAAAGAACTTAAAGTAAGACTAAAGTTATCACCAATATTGTAAGAATCAAAAAAGAAATCGATCTAGCCATGTCCATGTTGGGAAAATTTTGGAAACGTTTGCAGGAAAGGGTGGATAATGCAAATACCTTTCGTTTGATACCAAAATAACTTGATACCAAATAAATCCTTCCCTAATCAACGGTTGCTATCTTTTTAAGAGTTTGGTGAGTGAACGGGTGTAGAGGTCAAAAGAATTTCTGAAGATGGCCACCACAGTCAGTTGAGAATTTTATTTGTTTTTACAGACACTAACTCTAAATCAAAACATAGGTACAGGGGCACAGAGTATATCACTAGCTCGTGCTCGACTGTTAATATTTGTTTTTTGTAGGCTGTAGTTGGTAAAAAAAAACTCTATAACTTAAATCCTTTTAATCTATATATCGCTGTTTTTTTTGCTACCTCTCTACTTTAACGCTCTCTCCTATTTATTTCAACTTGATTGATTTCTATCGTCTATTTGCTGTCTAGTTCAAATTCAATCATGTTCAACAGAATTTTTTAAAAAGTTGACGGTTCTGCCAAACTAAAAAAAGTATTTTACAAATGGAGAACTAAACCAAAAGGTACAAGGATATTATGTGTTTGTAAAAAAGTATGTATTTAACATATAGAAGGAGACGCCCCCCAAAGTTACACCCAATATGAGAAAGCGAGCCTTGTCCGTCTGTCTATCCGTCTGTCCGTATAAACAACAGGATCTCAGAGACTATTAGAGCTAGAGAAATCAAATTTGGGATTTAGACTCGTTATATCTGCAGGCAGATCAAGTTTATGTTTTGTTTTCGATACCACGCCCCCTTTTCGCCCTAATTGGTTTAATGTAAATAACCATTAAAATTTTTGAAATACAGTTTTGGTTTCTATGGAAGAGTTGTGCGAAGTAAATATACCTTTCGAATGATACTGTATTCAACCATCTATATAGGTTCAAAAGTAGTGAAGAAAAGAATCTTTAATGTGACCTCACAAGTTATGGCTGGAAGGGTTCGTAGGCGATATACAAAATGCCATAGAAGGAATTAACAAAGACAGCTGTTATCCACTCATAAAAGCCTGCCAACTCGAAAAAAGTGGCATCCCAACATTTAAAAAAATGGCAGTTGGGTAATAATAATGGGGGAAATCAAACTTTTAAATGTTAGCCCTTGCGCCACCGGCATGACACGTGTTTCCAAAGTTGCCACTTACGAAATAAGCAATAGTTAATGTGGCAGCCCTAAATACTAAAAGTACCCGCGAAATTAAATGAAATGTACAAAGGTACAGGGTATATCACAGTCAGGCTAGCTCGAGTGTTACTTCCTTACTTGTTTTGGCATACAAATGTTGAGAAAACAAATACGGTTTATGATAGTAAAGAAATATGCACTTATTATGTATCTTAGACCCACCTCCCTTCTAAAATAATAATAAATTATCGAGCCACGGATACACGAATAAGTAACAACAAATTCCCCCACTACATATACATAAGTCGAGGCATTAAGTTAGGATTAGGAATGGATTGTAGGCATTATTTGAATCTACAGCTATGTACGAGAAAAATAATTATCTCCCTAAGTTTAATCAATTGTGATGAGAATATGTATAAAATATGTTATGTACATTTGTCTTAATTCAATGAGTTTTGATGCTTTGTGTTGTAGTAATTTTTTTGGATATGCACATGCAAAAACACTCACCTTAGAGTTACTGCAACAATAGCTATAATAATTCCAACTAAAAACATAGCAAACACAACTCCACATATCATATAAACAGATTCATTGGGAGCATCTAAAGATATAGTGTTTAAATAAACAAAACGTGATTAAAAATGTTATATCGATAAAAAATCACCTGGCCCCTCGCATAAATGGTTTTTGATACCTACCTAAGTGTGAAGATGACGATAGGTCAATATCTAAATATACAAAAAAATTTATTTTATAATATTGACATTAAATATAGAATTAATTCCTTAAATAATATAATTAAAAAAGTTTTGAGGCTTTCGACTCGGGATAATAAAATACTCTTGAGTAAGATGCGTTGTGGATTTAATTTTGTTCTTGATTTTATTATGTCAATGCGAAAACAAGGGATTTAAAAAATTTAATGCAGTAGAACCAACAATTTGCACAATTCTGGTTTTTGGCTTTGCAATGAGTTTGGTTACTCGGTCCAAATTGAAAATTCAGAATTCAATAATAGTACTGATTTATTTATTATTTATTTACAAAATTAACAATAATACATAAAAATAATATTAATGCTAATTATGGCAGCGAGCACTAGCAACAAGGCCTTCAGCTCTGTTTTTTGTTTTTTTTTTTAATTTTAAATTTTGTGGGAGTATTTACATTCTTTAAGAAAATTATGGATTTTATTGATATTGGAAATGGATATTTCAAGATGGTATGAAGGAAGGGAATTTGGGAAATGGCGTTTCCTAATACTCGCTAAATTTTGGCAGGTGTCTAACAAATGGGTGGTGGACAAGATTTGCCCACAAAGTTGGCAGTTAGGCTGGTCTTCACCCGAGAGTAGGTGGCTGTGTGTGGCTTCGCAGTGTCCTATCCGGAGACGGACGAAGAGGGTGGATTTGGCGCGGCTGCAGTTTGCGGGGTACCGAACCATCTCCAAGTTGGGATTCACCTTCTTGTATTCGTGATGAAAGGATGCCCATCCATCGGTCCTGATGTTCTTTAGGTGCGTCGAAAGCGCTCTCCTTATGTCCTTTTGGTTTGATGGGATGACAGTTATAGTTGGAGATATTGCTGTTAATTTAGTGACTTCATTTTGTAAGTACAAATCTGGTGCAATTTGAACCAATAGATCAGTAATTCCGTCTATGGGATTGTGCACTTTACTTTGATAAATAGATGAGGGAAGATCATTTTCCGATTCCCCGTCTTCAACGTCAATAATTTCATTGCAGCACCTTTTCTGAACATTGGATTTTAAGCCAATGTTCTTGCAGTGTTCTTGAATATAAATTGTTTGACCGACTCCGTAAGGCTATCAATTGGTTTGGTTAAAAGATGGCTTAGAAAACTTCTTCTGTAAATTGGTTTTAAAATTCGAATGCCATTTTGGTTCATTGGTTGCATCAGAGCAGTTTGGTAACGAATAAAATGTAACATATTAAGAATTAAAGTGTCCAAATTGCAGTGATAACAATGGAAATCAATTTGGTGTCCGGATTACCACGTTGACCGAAACTCGCTTGTGTCCAAGCTATCGAGGTTGTACTGTATATTCAATATATATCCTTAAAATACAAATAACCATTTTAAGGCCACAGCTTATTTGGTGCAGTTACTTTTACATTTTTTGACTAAAATGTATTTTGTTGGATCTCCGATTTAAAGAGGTTTGCCAAGGAATATACTAATTTTTTGGTCGTCTCCAGAGGAATTTTTCGCCATTCCTTCAATGAGGCACATTTTAAGTCATGTTTGCTTGAAATTATCCTTTCCAAGATTTAATGCTGTAGTGCTATTTCCTTAGTCTTCTGTTTGCATGGGTTGCGGTTTTTCCTTTGGTTTTGTTAAATACATATGTATTATGAATTCACATAAATGGCTTGGCAACATAAATGTTGCAATTATTAAATGGCAGGCAACATGGTGAAATTCATATACTTGCAAAAGCAAC
>JBAMCP010002311.1:0-13349 GCA_037075105.1 Lissocephala sabroskyi | reverse complement strand
ACACATTTCATATACAAGCACTTTAACTAACGAATTCAAATATTTTTAATAAACGGGCGGCTTTTTTTAACGAAATTTTCTTTCCGCCGCACAGCGCGTGAGGGCACACAAAAAAACTGCTCTTCTTCTTCACGGACCAGTGCTCTGTACTGTCCAACCCTCGTACGCGTTCGTCATTCAGCGCATGAGCTAGTTCATTTTGCATGGACCAGTTCTCCAGCCCTCGATAATTCAAGTTAAATGACCAACCGAATTTAACCGCTAATATTTGAATTTTTTATATTTATATTGTAGTTTTTCTATACAATTCTTGGTTAGTTGGGCCTGCCCGAGAAAACTTTAAGCCAAATATAGCTATCAATTTGACCAGTAGAAAAAACCTACATGCACTCGGACAAAAGGTGGCTGTTATGGGAACGCCAAGAACTGCTCAATAAGAAGCTGGCATGCAGAAGCTGGTTGACTCGATATATTCCACCATGTTGTGCGAAAAAGCTTTATCGATTGCCCAACACTGAACAAAACGTTGGCCTCTGAGCAACACTGTTCCCGTTTAACACAGCACAACACGAGCACAAGTTTAAATTTGGTTTCTTTATTGGAAAATAAATACCCAGAGCTGCTTCCAGACGTTTCCATCGCTTGTCAAAGTCGACGTGCTTCCCTTTACCTGTCAGAACGTTGAAATAAAAGAAGTTCGCTTAGAAAAAAATCTACTTTTTTCATCGAAATCATTTGACATTCTTTCGAAAACCACTCGTGGTCAAATTGGTAAGTCTAATTTACAGCTATTTCGACTGCCATTCCAGTGGTGTTCCATCTTCTCTCCGCAGCCACTCAAGATTGCAGAACACTCTCCTCAGCTCTGTGATTTTGCGCTTCCGAAAAACTCAGGCTGTCCATATTGCAGCGCAACTCCTCCGTGTCCTTCGTGTTCTTCTCCCAGTCCAATGCGGTATCGGGTGAGTTACTGCTCGACACACTTTTTATAGAGGCGGATTCGTGGCCGGTGGAGGAGTTGGTGGGGGAGGAGGAGGACGGCGTGCTGCCGTTGGTAAAGTCCCTTCCGATAAATTCTTCTATTCTCTCAAATGCACAATATTCGATTTTATTGTCGGAGTCTTCCGCCGCCGTCTGGGCCTTCGCCGACACCAAGTCGCGCGCCCGCACCTTCGCGTCGTCCAGCTTCTGGCGCAGCTTAATCAGCTGATAGTCGAAAATCTCGCACGTCTTCCTCACCGAAACCTTCAGCAGCGAGTCCTGCGGGAAACACTTTACCGCATTCTGAAACATTTTCCTTATCGTCGACACGAACCCCTCGAACCCATCAAACAAATCCGTCTGCAGCCGCGTCTGCAAGATCTTCCAGTCCAACTGCTCCTCCTTGTTGTGGTCATACTTCGGGTTCTTTGAATAATTTCGCCAGTAATCCGCGCAATTGAAAGGCCAGGAAAACTTGGCATTCTTCGGGTTCGTCATCACCTGGATCAAATGCTCGCAATAGCTGCGCTCGATCAGCGAGTCCAGGTGGACATAGGACACCGTCCTCCTCTCACTGACCACCACCGGCGCCGGCTCCACCACCGGCTGTGGCGCCGGGGCCACCTCGACCTTGGCCGGGGCGGGCGACAGCTTCATTTGCTTGGGCGGGCTAACCGGCGCAAAATAGCGAACCTTGCGCTTTTTCTTCAGCTTGGGCAGGACCACCACCTCATGCTCGAGGTCTATGGACTGGATTTTGAGGAGATACAAAGTCTGGAGCTCCGCCCCGGCCAGCTGCACCGGAGTGCCCGGCGCATTGTACAACATGCAATTGCTGAAGACCAACTCGAAATCCTTCATGGCCTCGCGGGCCTCCCAGTAGAAATTGTTGTTCAGACGCTTGCGGATCGTGCTCAGGTCCATGGGGCATTTGATGACCTTGTGGTAGTCGGGGATGTTCAGCTGTATCGCGTTAACGGGATATTTAAAGTAGACGGACCAGCGGCTGCGCCACAAATAGTTGAGGACGGTTTTCAGGTACTCGAGGGCGGTGGTGCGGCGGCCGTACTTTTCGGGGAGTGGCACCACCGGCGGCTGGACGATGCCGTTTACGGGCAGCTGGGGGCATTCGTCGTTGGCAGAAGCCTCGGCGGCCATTTTTTTTTTTTTTTTTTTCTTTTCTTTTCGGACGCACAGGCCTTGAAGTTCGAGTCAGTAGAATTTTACTTTGATGCCTGGGAATTTTTTCCAAATTTTTTCACACGTACTGCGATCCGTCAAGCTGTAGTTTTTAATCTGGAATGAAACCAGTTGCTCTCTCGGCCCTTAGGCATTTGCCATTTTGACAGTAGAACAAAGGAAACCATGACGGAAATTTTTCACCCCATTTTTCTTCAACCAAGTGAGCTGCACTTTTTCCTTCAAAATGTGTAAATTTTTCTCTTTTTTTTTCGTCCAGTTGGACCGAATCTCCTATGCCCCCGAGAAGATGTACTTCTACTCGGTGGGCCGTTACATCGGTGCCCTGCTGGAGAACGGAGCGAAGTTGCCGGAGTTGAAGTCCTCGCTGGCGATTCTCAATCGTCGTACCAACCTCCTCGAGGACTTCAAGACCATTTTGGAGACCCTGTGGCAGTTGCCCGAGGCGGAGATGTTCCGCTATCCGGTGGACAACCGCATTCCCGAGCTGAAGGACTATTACTCGATGGTCAGCCAGCCCATGGACCTGAACAGCATTGGCAAGCGGCTCGAGAAAAACTACTACCACTCCGTCCAGGATGCCATCAAGGACGTCGAGCTGATCATTACCAATTGCGTTAACTTTTTCGAGCCAGACTCGCCCCAGGTGGAGGCGGCCGGCAACCTCCAGAAGGCCCTCCACCGCGAGGTCCAGTCCCTGGACCTGACCACCGAGAAGGAAATCCCCACCGACCAGGAGGAGCCACCCGAAGTCCCAATTGAGCTGCCTGCCGGCTGGCAGAAGACCCTGGCCCGCATCTGCACTGAGCTCTCGGCCAAAGTCTGCTTCGAGCACCTGGACTTCATGATCGAAAGGAGCTACTGCCAGGAGATCATCCGCCTGATGCTCAAGCCCAAGCATCTGGACATCACCTGGCTGTTCACCTGCAGCGAGATCTGGGCCCAGCACCTGTTGAGCGGGCGCCTCCCTCCAGACATGGAGCTGCTGGACTGGCCGATCATCCAGCAGAACCTGGAGAGCGGGTCGTTCGTGTCCTACGAGGAGTTCGTCGGCCAGGTCCAACGCATGCTGTCCAATGCCTTCAGCTGCTTCAGCCACGAGGGCAACGTGCGCGACAGCATCCGGAAGACTGCCGAGCTGTTCCAGGAGAAGCTGAGGGAGCTGCAGCCTTTGATGGAGAACGCCAAGCAGCGGGCCCGCTTCATGGTGTCGCAGCGGTCGAAGTGCATGCGGTCCATGGCCCAGAAGCAGACGAGCGATGTGCCGGCTTCCGAGGACGAGATCGACGAGGTCATTGACATGGACTTGGGTCCTTATCCGCCGCATGAGCCGCTGGAAAACGAGAGCAAGGAAGCTTTTCCGAAGAGCTCAGCCGACGGCAGCATCTCCGAGGCGCTGGAGAATCCTCCTGCGGCCAAGAAACCCAAGATTATGGCTGAGACAGGAATTCAGTCGATGGTTGGAGCTTCTGGCGGTGGTCAGAAGTCAGGACCTCATAATATCCACAAACAGAAGTTAGGACTTCAAGACGTACTTAAACAGAAGTTAGGTCTTGTCCACCAACAGTCGATGGTTGGGGCTTCTGGCGGTGGTCAGAAGCCAGGACATCACATTGTCCACCAACAGCCGATGGTTGGGGCTTCTGGCGGTGGTCAGAAGTCAGGACCTCTGAATGCCTTTCAACAGCCGATGGTTGGGGCTTTTGGCGCTGGTCTGGAGCCTGTCGGGCAATCGGTGATCCAGGGAGGATCTCTATTAACTCCAGATGAAAGCAACCAACTCGCTGAGCTGCTGGCAGCCCACACCCGACGATTGGCCAATCCCACTCCCGCCTGTCAGGCAGCAAAGCTCCAACCAGCAAAGGTCAAGGCAGCAGAGGACCAGGCTGCAAAAGTAGAGGCAGCAAAAGTCCAATTAGCAATAGTCCATGCAGCAGTGGCCCAGGCAGCTGAGGTCCAGGCAGCAAAGTTTCAGGCTGCAAATGTCCAGGCAGCTTCAACTGGCGCGGAGAAGAAGCGCAAGAAGCGCAACCGCAAGCGGCCTCAGGATCTTGATTGGGACATCCAGTCTGAGAATCGAATGACCACAGCCCAGAAGGCCTGGGAAGAGAAGACGAAGGTCCCACAAGGACCCTGGTCCTCCGGCAGCATCGTGCCCTTGGGCCATCGCGTACGTGGGCTGCAGTTTCCAAGGATCACAAGAAATCTCAATAATCCTGATGCTGCCGATCCATACAACAAAAATTCCCCCTCCCACGATCTTTCGCCTCCTGACCTCCAATTTTAGTGCCCAAGGACCACAGTCAACGTTCCCAAACCAAATCTTGATCCTGCTAATCAATAGAACTAAATAGAACTTTCCTCATCCATTTGTCCTGACGATCTTTCGTCTTTTGAGCTCCGATTGAAGTTCCCAAGGATCATAAGAAACGATCCCAAACCTGATCCTGCTGATCAATAGAACTAAAACTTCCCTCTTTCGTCCCTTGAGCTCCAATTTCAGTTTTAAAGGACCACAGTCAACGTTCCCAAACCAAATCCTGATTTCTCCCCTTTGTATTGACGTACTTTCGTCTCCCGAGCTCCGGTTTGAGTTCCCAAGGATCACAAGAATCCTAAGGATCGTAATAAACGTTCCCAAACAAAATCTTGATCCATAGAACTAAAACTTCCCTCTCTCAACTCTTGAGCTCCGATTTTAGTTGCCAAGGACCGCAAGAAACGATCCTTAACCTGATCCTTATGATCAATATAACTAAAACTTCGCTCTCTCATTTGTACTGAAGAACTTTCGTTCCTTAAGCTCCGATTTAAGTTCCCAAGGAGAGCCATTCTCAAACCAAATCCTGATCCTGGTGATCAGTAGAACTAAAACTTCCCTCATTTGTATTGACGATCTTTCGTCTCTTTGTATCCGATTTAAAAATAAAGAATCGTTACTCTCATTACGTTCTGGTGTTGGGATGACCAATTGATTCGGTGGGCTTTGATGGGAAGCCTCTGGGCGGTGGATCAGTGGACGTAGCAACTCCGAGATGATCACTGGCCGTTGGTTGTTGTTTGTGGGCCTGGCCAGCGTGGCGGCTGGGAACCTCGGCGAGATCGAGGGCATGACAGGCAGGGACCTGGCGCACCTGCTGGAGGTGGAGGACCAGCTGATGGCCGAGCTGAGGAAGTACTCGAATTTCCTGCAGCACAAAGCACACCACATCCGCAGGTACAAAGGAATCTATTAAGCTGATTTTGAGGCTTATTCAAAATTCCACTTAAAGATTCGTGAAGGAGGCGGCCAGGCGGAAAAAACAATCGGATCCCGATCCTGTGCAATACCTTTCGAATCCCTTGAATGCCTTTCCACTGATGCGGCGCATGCACATCGATGCCCCCAAGATTCTGGCCTACGCCAGAGGCGACGTGGCTCCTGAGCCCCTCAGGCAATTCGATTCGAGCCTCGTGGCCAAGGCCGATTGGCAGCAGGCCGTGGAGTCCCTGATTCGCATCCAGGAGGCCTACGGCCTCGACGAAGGCGACATGGCCAAGGGCCTGTTGCTTGGCAGGCAAGTCAAGTGAGTCGAAAAACCCCCCAACCTCGGGGCCTCCTCATCCTTCTGTCCTCCGCAGCGCCTCCCTGAGCTCCTTGGACTGCTTTGCCATCAGCGAGTTCCTCGGTGAGAGGAAGAGGTTCCAGCTGGCCTCCAATTGGCTGGGGGTGGCCCAGGAGCTCTACGAGAAGACCAGGGAAGCCAACATTATCCTGGGAGTGAGCCCGGCGATCCTCTCTTTACTCGAAGGACAACTCAAATGGGACCTGCGTGGGTGAACTTCCCACACGATTCCCCAAAAAACTCACCTGTTTTTCCCTTTTCCCAGGCGACCAAGTGGGCTCGCTAAAGGCCTTCGAGGAGGGGCTGGCCCAGGCCATCAATGACCAGGAGAAGGACCGTCTGGAATACTTCAGGCAGGAGATTCTGAGCTACCACAAGCACCTGGCGATTTGCAAAGGCGGCGGCCGCCGGCTGACAGCCTCGCACCTGCGCTGTCGCCTGGACACGCAGGGTTCCCCATTCCTGCGCCTGGCGCCTTTGAAGGAGGAGCTCCTCAGCCGCGACCCCTACGTGGCGGTCTACCACGGCCTCATCACCCCCCAGGAGGCCGAGCAGCTCAAGAACCTCACCGAGCCGCACCTGAACCGCGCCTACGTGGGCCAAGGCGAAGTCGACGACCAGCGGACAGCCATGACGGCCGCCTTCAAGGACCTGAACTCGCCCAGCGTGAGGCGAGTCAATCAGCGAATCTCCGACATGTCCGGCTTCGACATTTCCTACAACGAGCCGCTGGCCACCATCAACTACGGCCTGGCCGGGCAGTATTACCCCCATGCCGACTGCAATTTGTTCCCCGGGATGGTGAGTCGGCGGAGAAATTGATGGGGACACTCAGCTGACTTGTCGGTTTCAGGAGGACTTCTTTCCGCGCGGCAATCGCCTGGCCACGGCGGTTATTTTCGTAGGCATCGCCCACTTTGGACACCCGGCTATTGGTTACTGAATTTGTTCTTGTTTCCTTTGCAGATGAGCGAAATGCTGGCTGGTGGGCTGGTGTCCTTTCCTCACTTGGATTTGGGCGTGGTGCCAAAATTGGGCTCCGCTTTGATCTGGCATAATCTGGATAGGAGGGGGCAGTGCGATGTGAGGTTGCTGCATGGAGCCTGTCCGGTGGTCCTGGGGGATCGCTGGGTGGCCACGATATGGATAAACGAGCCGGCCCAGTGGCGGGTGCGGCCCTGCCCGGTAAAGTGAAGGAGGCGATTTTGGGGCGTTTTCTGTAAACTTTTCGCGATTATTTTATTTAATAATTTCGATTCGTTATTTATTTTATGATAATAAATTTATGCACTATTTTATAGTATTCGGGTTTAATTATATGCAATGTAACATTATGCGATTCGTTTTTTGGTTTCTGTGAGGGTTGAAGCGCCGGCGGTTTGCGCGCGTTTTCCGCGCGTTTTTTGCAGTTTTCGCTTTTATTTTTGGCAGGGGAAGGACAAAGATCCGTGATACGTACGTAAATGATATGCGTGTGGCTACGCTTGGCAATATGTATATATGTATATTTTTGTATAGTTTTCTGGCAGGGCCAACTCGCCAACTCCGCCGACTGCGCCACAAACAAAAACGCCCACAAACAAACCGAAAATCGCTAGACGAAACGCAGGGCGGCCATGCGGGTGGGGGAAATGCTGGGACGATTAACCACTAGGATACCAGGACTCGTCGCCGACTCGTCTTCAGTTTTGATATCACGCTCGCCACGGCAACAGCAGCCAAACAGCCGCCCACCACGCCCACTGCAGGGTAAATCGCCAGGTGGTCGCTGCATTGCGGGCGGCCTCCTCCAGGCCTGCAAAAGGGCCAAAGGCAGATAATTAGTCGGCCACTGAAGCGATTAGGAAGCTACAAAAGACTCACCGCCAATGAAGTTCAGATGATCATCGTTCGTCGACGACGCGCCAGGATGAAGTTTAATTTCTGCAACAACAACAACACCAAGAATGTCAGTAACCCCCCAAGGGTCCTGGATGGCAAAGCGATAAGCGATTACGCACCATACAGCCGCAGGGTGCCCTCGGCGCGGCCCAGCGAATTTGTGCTGACACAATGGTAGGTGCCCACATCGGCGGGGGAGAAGTTGCGCACCACAAGCAGCATGATGCCCCGGTAGCCGTCCCGGCGCTCCGTTATCCCATACTTGGGCCTGGCGAGGGGCAGCAAATGTTGGGTTTGGTTGGCAAAGGGTGGACAGGACTACTTACCCGTCCAACAGCATTTCGGGGCCCGGGGAGCCGGACTCTAAACTGGCGGTGGAGACGCTGGCAAAGCCATTGGATGTGCGCGCCCCCTTCAGCCAATAAGAGACGGGCGAGGGCGAGGCCTCCACCTGGCATTCCAGCTGGACATCAGAGCCGAGCGGGGTGCCCAGCAGCTGGCTGGGGGCCCGGACCATTGGCGCAACTGTGGGCCACAGAAAGGCTTAAAAATCCTCTAGAGAGGCTGAGGCTTCGAATTACTCACACTGAACGCTCAGCGAGACCCGCTTGCTCACCGCAGGAGGCACATCATTCGAAGCTATGCAGAGGTAGGCGCCCATTTGCCGGCGCTCCAGGCGCAGCAGCTTCAGCGATGATCCGTTGTACGACTCGACTGCCCCAAGACCAGCAATTAGAATGGAATTGCCACGAATTGATGGACTCACCTTTCATTAGCTCGCGACTGGCGGGCTTGCGGATGAGTATCATTTCGCCGTCCTCGCGCCGCCAAATGACGCGCGGCTGGGGGTTGCCGGTGGCGCGGCAGGTGAGTGTGGCATCCTCTCCCTCCTGCACGGCCAAATCGGCCGAGGACTCTTCGTTGATGATGTCGGGCGGCACTACAAACGCATTCTATATTTTAACCGCCAGTTTAATTGATTCGCTTGGCTTACCTTGGACGTCAATGCAGCCGACCTGCTTCTTCATGGGACTCGTGTTGATCTGGCACATGTAGCAGCCGCGGTCGCTTTCGCGCAGCTTGCTGATCTTGAGCTTCCAGGTGTGCATGTCCTGGTGCATCACACTGATCCTGGCGTTGTGGGTGACCACGCGGCCCTGCAGCGCCAGCACTGTCTGGTCGGAGGCCCTTAGCCAGCCCACCTGCCCAAGGCCAACGTCAGAAGGATTTTCAAAAGGATCCGGTGGACTTACCTTGTTCTTGCCGAGATTGCGCACCGAGCAGGCCAGGATGGCCTCTCTGCCCGCCGGGTAGGTCACATTGTTGATCATGCCAATGAATTCCGGGTCCGGATCGGTGAATTGTGAGTTCATTTCTGTGCCAAAAGTCGATAAATTTTGTTGCTTTGTTGCCTCAAAAAACTTACCGTGCTGATTCTGGGCGGCTGCCTCGGCGCACTTGGTGGCCATTATCAGAATGATGATGAGGAGGCCGCAGGGGCGCCTCATTTTTGTTGGCTTGCCGCTGCCCATTTCCGTTTCTGTTGCTTGTTTGTTTGTTTGTTTGGCTGTGCGGCAATTTGTTTTTGTTCGGTGCGTTTGTTGTTTTTTTCGGGCTCTTCTACTTTGGTTTTCTGCTTTTAGTTTCGCAATCAGTGTTGCCCGTTAGTTGCACTTGTTTTCTTTATGTCCTTTTTTTGGCTAAGAGCGAAGGGGGTTGGCTGTTATTTTATGTGTTGTTTTCTAGTCGCCGCTCTTGTTTTTCTGGTCGGGGCAATTGCTATTTGCATTTGAATTCCTATTTGCGTCGTGCTTGCTGCCGCTGCCGCTGCCGTTGCTCCGGCGTTGTTTGTGCAAATTGTTCAAGGGGCTTTGATTTCAGTGCATTTCCAAGTGCCGTTGACATCTGAATAACAAACACAAAAAAACATTTTTTTCAAGCGAAAAGTGGCACACAGAGAGCAAAAAATAAGATAGAATCGCACAAAATACATCACAATACGGTTAGAATTTATTTCCCGGCACCCCCAACACCGCCGTTCTTTCGCTCACAAAGCCGTTCAATTTAAGTGCCAACCGCCTCCCCGCCGCCCGCCCTCGAGCAAGGAAAATAACAAACATAACCAAACGCCCCGCCCAGCCGAATTGGTAGCCTTCAGATCCATGCCATGATTTCGTATCTGCAATCAAAGCATCGGGCCGTCCCTGCCGATTGCCGGCTGGCCGCGTCCAAGTTTGATTATCTGCGCAGTGCAATTTTGTGTTGCCTGCTTTCGGGCGCCGCCAATATTCGAGCCCAGTGAACTAGGCGGCCTTCAGAAATTCGGTAGTCGAGGGGGCGGGCGGGCACCTGGCCCTTGATCCAGTCACACACACACATTCACTGACAGCCGCAGCAGCCTCACAAAGTAAAAGGAAATGCAATTTTCGCAACACAAACACAAATTTATGGCAGGACCGTCGGCGTCGTCTTCGTCGCTGTTTGCCCAGCCATTCCCTCGCTCTTGTATGAAGAAATTGTTATAAAAGAAAAGGCAAAGGTTAAAAGGAGTGCAGGGGAGGAGGAAAGGTGCAAAAATATGAATGTAAATATTAAAAAAGTTTCCGCGAGGCAACAGAAAAACTAACGAGGTGTTCGCTCATTTGCTTTGGCAGACCGACAGCACCGCCATCGCCCACGCAGCCTTGGCCCGCCTCCGGTCGCGGAAGCCGCGGCATTCCGACGCGCTGTAATTTAATTTGTGTGTGAAATTGAGCGCTTTCGTAATAGTAAATTTGCACTAAACCAGTTAGTAAGCTACAGCCTTCGTCACCTCGAATAAGCAGTCGACTCCTTGCCTGCCGGCAGCGGCGGAACCACCAGGATCCGGGGGATCCCCGAGGCAAGGCGCTGCAAACTTTTGAAGAGGTGTCAATGCGATGCCGCCAGCGGAAATATGTCGAGGGCGGTGGGCGTGTGGATTTTGGGACACCCAAGGAGCACACTTCCTTGCCAGTGGCGCGGGGGCGGCTTCTCCAAAGGAAGTGAAAATTTCGCGTGATGCACACGATGCCGCCGGCAATCTTCGAGAGAGCCTGATGTGTGTGTCGGTGTGTGTGTGCAAATGACTACACTGATGTCCAATTTGGCAGCTAATCTGCCAGGGCGAAGGGTCCTTGGGGTTCAGGAAATCCAAAGGATGCTCTGGCATATGAAGTGACGACACGCGAGGGCGGCGAGGAAGTTTCCGTTGGCAGTTTTTGAGTTGGTGGAAAATGACTAAAATCAGCCCGACTGCGTGGGATCATTAGGAGAGTTGGAAACTGGGAATTCACAGCAGTTAAACTTTTTTTAAATATAAAAATCGGTTGCTCAGCTTCGTCTATAACTATTTGATCCCCGAATATTATAGATTAGATCCATTTCAGTCTGTTTAATTGGTGTTTTTTTAATAAGCATCCATTCCACTTCAGGATTTTGTCCTCTTGGTTTTTTGAATTCTTTTATAATTTTAGAATATTTAGAATATTGAAATATTCTTTAATAAAAAGAATTCCATAACCTCTCTAACCTCTCTTCCAAGAAAAGATTACAATTCCCAGGCCTATTTGAGGGGTCTGTAATTTTGAGTCCTTGAACTTCTGCCGTCCCCGAGGCACGCACATGATTGTGAATATGCGGGGCTTCCCCGACCCCCACCCCAGTCCGGCTCAATGGAGTTATCACCAAGAGCATTCAACAAAAGTAAAACCAATATGAGAGAAATGTGTTTTACAAACTCCCCGAAGCGCCACCGAAAACAACTTTTCTACTTAAAAAAAAAAGACCAACCGAGAAGACGCAGCGAGAAAATTGTGGAATAAAAGAAATCGGGAGAAAGAAGTTTTCACAGCCAATAGCCAGAGGGGCTCGGTACCCGGCCGAGTTGGTTTTTGAGTGGTTCGTTTCTTCTTCTTTTTTGTCTTCCTTGTCGGCCGCGTGGCTGCCGAACAAACAAAGCCAAGCGGAACGCCAGCCAAATAAAGTCGAACGCTTATAACCGCCACATACGCACGCTGGCGCAGGACGTGGGGTCGGCCTGCCTGCAAGTAGGCAACAGTCTTTTAGTTGCTCAATTTCAGTTTCACACTTCCGACGACTGCGGCCTTCCCACGCAACCTCCACCTCGCCACCCACCCATATGCACAGCCCTGGCTGTCTGTCTGTCTGGGTGGCCTGCAGCGCTGCAGGCAGAAAAACGTGCGGCGTACAATTTACACAACGCAGACGAAGCCGAAAGACGCCGGCCCGGAGACGCTGCTGGTGAGGCTAGAAAAAAGGACATGCAACAACAATTAAAGTTTCAAAGAGGAGGCAGCGGCAGCGACGCGGGCAGCGGCCGACACGGAAAAAGTAAACCGAGTAAAAGTTGTTAACGGCACATAAAAAAGAAAGAAGAAGGCAGACCCAAGGAGCGCCAACAACAGCGAAGGGTAGGAAAAAACAGTCGAGCTTGCCCGACTTTAGAATGCCCTGCACTTTTGAGTATTGAGAACTGAACGTCTTTCGCCTTCTAGGATTCTCTCAAATATAAATATAAAAATAACTATTTACTATCAATTTTTTAAACTGCTTTCATCAGTCATTGAACCAGCGTTTTTTGCCTGACTTTCAATTTCCTCACAGGCGCTGATGTTCAGTTGCATTCTGAAGTCATTTTTTGGCGTAAAAAACGTGAAATTTCGATTTTCTTTATTTCTGCATGGATATAGTCAATCTTGGTGTCAAATGAAAAGATTTTTAAATAGGAACAACATTCTCATACAAACTTTGGTTCTATATCAAAGTTCTTAGGAGATATGACCCTTTAAAGATTTCGCCAATTAGGAGGTATATTTCTCGAGACGGAATAGTATGATATATATAAATTATTGATAGTTTTTTGACAGAAATTGAATAACCAAAGATAACCCAACATTTTTACGAATTCTGATTGATGTATCACTTTTATAGGTCAAGCTGGAGAGCGTTGAAATAAGGTATTAAAATTTAGATTTCTGTTCATAACTCCTGAGTTTCTTATTCGATTTTTATATAGTTTTGTTGGATGATGTATAACTACATTACTTTGTGGAGTTTGAATAATATATCTCTGCAAAAGGCTGTTTTATCAAAGATTTACTGTTTGATCACGCCCAAGGTCTTAGGTTAGACATTGAGAAGAAAAATATTTCTATACACTAGCTAAACATAATTTACATATCCCGACAAAATTTAGTATCTGTGGCTCGTTCCAGTTCCTTAGGATATGGTGCCAAAGTTTTCATTCGGACCGATAATCGGACAGTTGAAAATATTGAGATTCTTAGTCGATTGGCAATGTCAATTTGATTTTTAATGACAGAAATTAAAAAAATAAATAAATAAATAAATAAAAATAGACTTTTAGTTCGGAAGGACAACTCAACATACGGCGTTCTGAAGCGGTCAGCAATCAATTTACTGTCCCCGCCCAACGCTGCTTAATCGGTTTTTCTATTCTGGTTCGTTTTTGGTGGGAAGCTTAGTGAAGTCCTATTTTTAATTTTTGTTATTTGATATTGGCAGTCGTTGCTAAATAAATCAATAAATAAACAAGTAAGGAAGCAACAGTCGAGCTAGCCCGACTGTGATATACCCTGTACCTGGGGCTTGTATCAAAATAATTTCACTATTTTCCCCGCC
>JBAMCP010002310.1:0-13350 GCA_037075105.1 Lissocephala sabroskyi | reverse complement strand
TATCCGCCGAATGCCGACTGCGTCTGGCACTTCTCCACCACGCCCGGCCACCGCATCAAGCTCATCTTCAACGAGTTCAACGTGGAATCCCACCAGGTGAGAGACTAACGCAAGGAGTTTCTGAAGAGAAGACAGTCTGATGAAGGGACTGCCGATCTTTCACTGGCCTGGTCTGAGGCTTTCTGTGGTTGACAAGGTTCGCTTCAGCGTTCGATTACTCTTCTTTGAGTCTCCTGAAGAGACAGCAAGACATATTTGACAATAAGGAGTCTCTTGAAGAAGCGACCAAGGAGGACTACCGATCTTTCTTTGGTCTGATGTACTGATCTTCTTTTCTCTATGAGGCTCTCTGCCGGCGGCAAGGTTCGTTTCAGCCTTCAAGAAATCCAGTTAAGAGTCTCCTGAAGAGACGACAAGACTGCTGATCTTTCTCTGATCTGATCTGAAGCTTACTGTGGGTGGCAGAGAGACGACAAAGAAGACAGTCTCCTGAAGAGTCTGCCAATCTTTCACTTGTATGGAGTACCGATCTGGCTTTCTTTCTGTGGGTAGCAAGGTTCGCTTTAGCCTTGAGAGAACCCAGTAAGAAGTCTCCTGAAAAGACAACAAGAGAAGACAGACTCCCGATATTTCTGACCTTGCCGATCTTTTTTTGGCCTGGTCTATCGAACTGGCTTTCTTTTAAGAAGTCTCTGCCATGAGAAGAAGTCTCTGCCAAGGCAACTGAAAATATCACTCGATGATCGAAAGTTTGATTAACCAGCGGACTAAAGATCGGCCAGCAGTTGGAGGCAATTTAGCCTACGATTCGTTGGCAGACTGAAGACTCAATCAATCCCATCGTCTGCTTAGGAATATAGACCATCTCGATCGTTTGAAGTCCCTAGATTAAGATATTTAGCTGTCCTTTGAGCTCCCTAACCTTCTCATTTTCCTGGCCAGGAATGCGCGTACGACAACGTGGCGATCTACGACGGCGAGTCAGAGTCCAGCCACGTCCTGGGGCGGTTCTGTGGCGACAAGATCCCCTACCCGATCTCCTCGACGACCAACCAACTCTACATGGTGCTGAAGACCGACAAGAACAAGCAGCTGAACGGCTTCACCGCCATCCACTCCACCTGTAAGTCCTCCCAAATCCCTCCCCCTCCAGATTAACTGATGTGGATTTTTGCAGCCTGCGGCGGCTACCTGAGGGCCACCTACCAAATGCAGCAGTTTTATTCGCACGCCCGCTTCGGGAACAACGACTACGACGAGAACATGGACTGCGAGTGGACCATCCAGGCCCCGCCCAGCAGCAACGTGCAGCTCATCTTCCTCACCTTCGACATCGAGAGCAGCGAGAATTGCACCTACGACTACGTGCAGGTCTTCTCCGGCATGGAGGACATCAGCGGCCCCATGTACGGCCAGTTCTGCGGCAATGTGGTGAGTGCGTCCTTTTTTTTCTCCGGTGTGCGGTTCTGATTTGGTGGGTGGGCTGTTGCAGCTGCCGCAGGAGATCATCTCGCTGACAGACTCGCTCCTCGTGCGTTTTAAGACGGACGGATCAGTGCCGAAGAAAGGATTCTCGGCCTCGTACGTGGCCGTCGATCCGTTTGAGCACAGCGACGAGGATGTGGAGAACTCGTACAGTTCGGAGATGGCCACGCCCTTTCCCGGCTCGCTGAGGAGCATGTACAAGGAGGACACCGAGGAGACGGACGACTACAGCGACTACAGCGGCAATCAGTTGGTCCTGAATGGCCAGTACCGCGGACGGTACAGCATCGCCCGGCCCCACACCTCCTGGTCGAACTGAAGGCCACTCCGCCGGCTCCAAATTGATGACAATATTCGAATCGGAATTTATTTAAACCCTTAGGCATATCGCGACTTAGCAATCCCTCCCCCCAGCCCCATATCCTGGCGTCATATCTTCTTCATATCGCTGGCATTTGTAAGCTTAGATTAGAGTACTTTATAGATTTTTGATCTTGAATCTTCATGTGCAATTTCGGGAGCTAACTGTTTTTCTCTTTGACTCACACACACTCAGATATTTAGGGACAGAGGCAACCAGAAGTTAGGCTAAGTGGACTCCGTTTTCTCTTAAGAACTTAATACGTAACTCCAGAAATATACACTTCACCTTACTCTAGACGAAGTAGGTACGTTCGAGAATCAAATCAGCGCCCGCTTGGCTTTATTTATGGGCCGGGATTAGCCGCGTGAATCGCCTCGCTGGCCGGAATTACCGCGAAGAGTTCGTTCATCTGTCCTCCCCAGCCGGCCAGGGACCAGGGGACAAGGGACGACAACACCTGATCCCGTACCCTGGCCAAAAGCAGCGCCACGGGCAGGTAGCGAGCCGGCCCAGGGATACCCAAATCAAAGCCATTGAATTGCCCCAGACAATGACGGCGGCGGCCAGGCCGACGGGCATTTTATGGCCGCTGTCGTTGTTGTTATTGTTGTCTGTGATCAAAAGCGGCTGCTGGGCCAAGCGACTCCTGACAACGGCCCTCATACCTGTTGCGCCGCTCGCGCCGCCTAATCCCCCGCCAACCCTTGAGCATTCCAGCTGCTTGGTGTGCGCGTGTGTGTGTGAGTGAGTGTGTGCCGCCTGGCGGAGGTATAATTCGGCCGGCCGGGCCGCTGCCCGCTCAGTTAGAAGTTAGAAGAGTCGCGGACCAGACTCGCCAAATGCCAACGAAAGTGAGATTTCTGCTGTGGCTGCTGGCCGCAGCCCTGCTCCTCCCGCAGGCCCCAGGACTAACCTGCGACCGAGACGACTGCGACTTTGACTACCGAGAGCGCCCCGAGGACTTCGAGGCCTCCCTGGCCCAGGGGGAGGACCAGCCGCCTCACTCACACGGGTAAATGGTTACCAACTCCCTCTGTCTGCTGTCTTAACATCTCTTCGATTCACAGGTCGCCGGCCACCGCGCTGTTCTGGTCCGACGAGAGCGTCGATCTGCTGGAGCGACGCCCCCGCCGTCACCGTCGTCGACGGGCTGTCACCGTGAAGAAGGAGCGCATCTGGGATTATGGGGTGATCCCTTATGAGATCGATGGGATGTTCAGCGGGGCCCACAAGGCGCTCTTCAAGCAGGCCATGCGCCACTGGGAGAACTTCACCTGCATCAAGTTCGTCGAGCGGGACGCCCGGCTCCATCCCAACTACATTTACTTCACGGTCAAGAACTGCGGGTGAGTAGAGCCGTCCGCCCGTTTAACTCGGCCCACTGAAACTTCAATCTTTGTGGCTTGCCAGGTGCTGCTCGTTTCTGGGGAAGAACGGCAACGGCCGGCAGCCGATTTCGATTGGCAGGAACTGCGAGAAGTTCGGCATCATCATCCACGAGCTGGGCCACACGATCGGCTTCCACCACGAGCACGCCCGCTGGGACCGGGACAAGCACATCATCATCAACAAGGCCAACATCATGCGCGGCCAGGAGTACAACTTCGACCTGCTGGCCCCCGAGGAGGTGGACCTGCCGCTGCAGCCCTACGACTTTAACTCCATCATGCACTACGCCAAGAACTCGTTCTCCAAGAGCTCCTACCTGGACACCATCACGCCCATCGGCATTCCACCTGGCGAGCACGTGGTGCTGGGCCAGCGGCGCCAGCTCAGCCGCGGCGACATTGCCCAGGCCAATCTGCTCTACAAGTGCGCTGCCTGCGGCCGCACCCTCCAGCAGAACGAGGGGCAGATCATAGCCCCCCACTTCCTATACCCGGGCAATGGCATTGTCAGCGAGGTGGAGGGCAGTGGCCAGGCTAGTGAGGAGGAGGCCGAACCCACGGACTTTGACAGCTCGCTGATGAGCTGCGAGTGGCGGATCACGGCCACGAACGGCGAGCGGATTATACTGCACCTGCAGCAGCTGCACCTGCTGGACTCGGAGGACTGCTCGCGGGACTACCTGGAGGTGCGGGACGGCTACTGGCAGCGCTCGCCGCTGGTGCGGCGGCTCTGCGGCAGCGCCAGCAACCTCACCCTCACCACCGAGACCAGCCGCATGCTCATCAGCTACGTCAACCGCCATGCGGCCCTCGGCTACCGCGGCTTCCAGGCCAGCTTCGAGGGTAAGTGGCAAGTGACTTCCGGTGGTTTTCAATTGACGGACTGTTGGCTGCTTTCAGTGGTGTGCGGCGGGGACATTCAGCTGGCCGGGGAGCAGTCGATGGACTCGCCCAACTACCCGCTGGAGTACATGCCGAACAAGGAGTGCGTGTGGCGCATCTCGGCGCCGGAGAACCACCAGGTGGCTTTGAAATTCCAGTCCTTCGAGCTGGAGAAGCACGACGCCTGCGTCCACGACTACCTGGAAGTGCGGGACGGCAACTCCACCGACTCGCGGCTCATCGGACGCTTCTGCGGCAACAAGCTACCGCCCAACATCAAGTGAGTGAGACTCGCCTCAGCCTGGCCGGAGTCTTCTAAACGGCTTCCTTGCAGGACCCGCGGCAACCAGATGCTCATCAAGTTCGTCACAGACAACTCCGTGCAGAAGATGGGCTTCTCGGCCAGCCTGCTGCTGGACGTGGACGAGTGCAAGTTCATGGACCACGGCTGCCAGCACCTCTGCATCAACACCTTGGGCAGCTACCAGTGCGGCTGCCATGCCGGCTACGAGCTGCAGGCCAACGGCAAGTCCTGCGTGGATGCCTGTGGAGGGGTCGTAATGGCCAACGAGCCGAATGGCACTTTGTATTCGCCCTCCTACCCCAATCCCTATCCCAACGCCACGCAGTGCGTGTGGGAGGTGGTGGCCCCCAAGGACCACGCCGTCTTCCTCAACTTCAGCATGTTCGACCTCGAGGGCACCAAGTTCCAGTACAGCAAGTGCAACTACGACTACCTGGTGATCTACTCGAAGCTGAGGGACAACAGGCTCAAGAAAATCGGCACCTACTGCGGCAATGCGCTGCCCCCGGTGGTCAACTCCGAGCAGCGAGTGCTGAGGCTTGAATTCTACTCCGATCGCACGGTCCAGCGCAATGGCTTCGTGGCCCAGTTCCTCATAGGTGAGTCGGCCGTTTAAGCCTCGGAACTCGAGAGAAGTTTAAATGCTTTTTTGCTTCCTTAGATGCCGATGAGTGTGCGGTGAACAACGGCGGCTGCCAGCACCGCTGCCGGAACACCTTTGGGGGCTACGAGTGCAGCTGCCGCAACGGCTACTCGCTGCACGAGGACGGCCACAACTGCACGGAGACGAAGTGCAAGTTCGAGATAACCTCGTCCTACGGAGTCCTGCACAGCCCCAACTACCCGAGCAACTACCCGCGGAACATCTACTGCTTCTGGCACTTCCAGACGGTGCTGGGGCACCGCATCCAGCTCACCTTCCACGACTTCGAGGTGGAGAACCACCAGGAGTGCATTTATGACTACGTGGCCATTTATGATGGCCGGTCGGAGAACACATCCACCCTGGGCATCTATTGCGGGGGCCGGGATCCTAACGCGGTTATAGCCTCGTCCAATGAGATGTTTATGGTGCTCAAGACGGACGCCGGCCTGCAGCGGCGCGGCTTCAGGGCCACCTTCGTGTCGGAGTGCGGCGGCTACCTGAGGGCCACGGCCCAGACGCAGGTGTTCTACTCGCACCCGCGGTACGGCAGCCGGCCGTATAGGCGGAATATGTATTGCGATTGGCGTATACAGGCCGATCCGGAGAGCAGTGTGCGGATTAAGTTCCATCACTTTGAGGTGGAGTACTCGGATCGCTGTGACTACGACTTCCTGGAGGTGACGGAGGAGGGCTATGCGATGAACACGATTCACGGGAGGTTTTGTGGGAAGCGGCGTCCGCCGATTATTGTGTCGACGTCGGACACATTGTTGTTGCACTTTCAGACGGACGAGAGCACCTCGCTGAGGGGCTTTGCCATATCCTTTGTGGCGGTGGAGCCTCCGACGGACAGCGGGTCGGAGTATGAAGCTGTGACGCCGTTTCCGGGCTATTTGAAGAATATGTACGCCTCGGAGATGGCTGGTGATGACCGGGGCGGCCCGAGCCTGTTGGTTTAACTACGCCATGTCCGTTGTTTATATATTTGTTGTTGTAAATAAAATTTTAAAATCCACAGGCAGGTTGTTTAAAATAATTTGAAATTGGCGCGCTTTGTAGTGTTGCCAGACTGCTATTCACTGAAATGCAACTCTGTGGGGCAGTACACATCGATATATTCCTTTCAGGGTTGCAAAAAATCGAGTGTAAGCAAGTTGGCAGACCCGCCCATTCCCGATTAGTCGACAACTCTGGTGGCCGAAAAGCAAACGAAAAAGTAGCGCGTCGGTTTTTAAAAAGAACGGAAAGAAGCAATATAAACGAAATAATTTAAATATTAAGTTGGCTTCGAGTGTATGTTTGTGTGTGTGTTTGGCTATTTACTTCGTTTCGGTTGCCCCGAGCTGTGCTACTCCATCCGCCAGCGGAGATGAGCGCCTTTGAGGTTCGTATTTCGGTAAATTCCACAGGAGCCGCCATTAAAAACTGCATTGGAATGCATTCCCCGATCCTAATGAACCCTACATAACCTTGAACAGATCACCGTGACGCCGTCGCGTCTCAAGCCCAAAAAACGCATCGAAGGACGCGAGCCCGCCATTGTCGTGATGGCGCCCTTCTCGGCCAAGTCCATTGTTCAGTTCGAGGACGTGCCCGTCACCAAGACAGCCCGGCGCTTCATGCGCGTCGTCAATCCCAGCGACGAGGACATTGAGGTTAGTTGGCCGCCGGCGCAGCCTGGCAACGCAAATCCCTGCATGTGATTGGTCAATGTCCTGGCTTGCGTGCTGTTTCAGGTGAAAGTCACAAGGCCCATCAAGCCCGAGCACAACCTGAGCTTGGAGTGGACGGAGCACGTAGTCCCGGCACGCGATGAGGTGGCCATGGAGCTGGTGTGGAGCCCCCAGCTGGAGGTGGCGTGCAAGGAAACGCTGCAGCTGCTGGACAACCGCAACTTTCGCAAGGACATCATGATTATCCTCAAATCCAAAGGCAACCAGGTAGCCAAGGTTGGTATGCTCATGTGTGTGTGTGTCTGCCGATTTCAACCCCCGTCTTCCCTCAGAACACGCGCAAATTTCCCACCGTAGGTAAGACGCTGCAGCTGAAGTCGCCTACCAACGGCCTGAAGGTCAACAGATCAACGGCCGTCACTTCCAACGCTGCCCACCAAAAGAAGCGACTCTCCGTGGCTGCCGGGCCCGTGAAGGCTGCCGCCAGACCAGCCTGGCGCTCTGGGCCCGTCACCACCACCGCCCGCCCTCGCATGGCTCAGGCGCCGTTGACTGAGCGCAACGTCTACCTCAGCGCCCGCGCGGAGCAGCAGTTCCTGTCGCCGGAGGGCAGCCAGGGCCACAAGGAGAACGTCAGCCCCACCACCCCCAGCGGCATGCTGAGCCTCATCGACCAGTTCCAGTTCACGCCCTTGCAGGAGTCCCACCGCTCGCCCCAGCCCGACAACCTGGCTGCCTGGCCCACGCCCACTTTCAACAAGCCCCGCTGCCTGGTCAGGGTGGAGCCAGCCGAGGAGACCTTCACGGCGGGCAGCACGCTGCGCAACCAGACCTTCGCCGTGGAGCGGCCCGCGGGCTTGGACTTCTCCAGCGACACGCTGGACTGCCAGACGCCCACCATGATGAACAGGACCACCACCATAGCCCAGGGCACGTATACAAGGAACCTGGAGTGCATACGCGAGGAGGAGTGCCTGCCAGCGGCGGCCCATGGCAGGGCCCAGGACCTGAAGCGGGATGTGATTTTGGTGGGCTCGCCGCTGCGCAAGTACTCAGAGTCCATGAAGGATCTGTCGCTGCTGTCGCCGCAGACCAAGATTGCCATCCAGGGCTCCATGCCCAACCTCAACGAGATGGCCCAGATCAAGTCCATCGAGCAGAACCGCTACTACCAGCAGCCCGGGAGCATCCATGCAAATGCCCAGCCCAAGAAGCTGGAGGCCGCCTTCGAGAGCCTGGCCGTCGAGGAGGCCAAGCCGCTTTCCCCCCACGACCTGCTGTTCAACCACAGCGAGATCCTGGCCCAGTCCAGCCGCTTCAACCTCAACGAGCTGGGCCGCAAGCCCAGCGCCCACAAGCGACGCTCCCACGAGCTCTCCTTCTCGGACTCCCCCAGCACCGAGTCTCTGGGCCGCTGCCCGGCCAGCAACGCCCTGGAGATCTCCCCGCCCAAGCGCCAGCGTGTAGACACCGCCGATTTATCCCTGCGCAATGCCCCAATCAATGCCTCGGCCCCGCGCGGCAAGGCCTGGAGCCGCACGCAGCCCAAGAAGTTCAAGTTGGCCCACACGCTCAGCCTGATGAAGAAGCCGGGGACCCCGCGCAAGAACCGCGAGCAGCCGCCTGTCAAGCTCTACGACTCGGAGCTCTACCTGCAGACCCACATCAACCCGGATCCGTTTGCGGCCACCACTACGATGGACCCGTTCCTGGCCTCCACCATGTATCTGGACGAGCAGGCCGTGGACCGGCACCTGGAGGACTTCAAGAAGTGGCTGAATGCTTTGGTGTCCATGCCAGCCGATCTGGATGCCGACAGCAACCACAAGATCGACGTGGGCAAGCTGTTCAACGAGGTGCGCAACAAGGAGCTCGTGGTGGCCCCCACCAAGGAGGAGCAGTCGATGAACTACCTCACCAAGTTCCGCCTCGAGTCGCTGCGCCGGGCGGCCGTCGAGCTCTTCTTCAGCGAGGACATGCGCCTGCCCTGCTCCAAGGTGGCCGTCTATGTGAGCAAGCAGGCCCTCCGCATACGCAGCGACCGCAATCTCCACCTGGACGTGGTCATGCAGCGTACCATCCTCGAGCTTTTGCTGTGCTTCAATCCGCTGTGGCTGCGCCTGGGCCTGGAGGTGGTCTTCGGCGAGAAGATCCACCTGCAATCCAACCGGGACATCGTGGGCCTGAGCACCTTCATTTTGAACCGCCTGTTCCGCAACAAGTTCGAGGAGCAGAAGTTCAGCAAGGCCTACACTTTGACCGAGGAGTACGCCGAGTCCATCAAGAAGCACACGCTCCAGAAGATGCTCTTCCTGCTGCTCTTCCTGGACAAAGCTAAGGAGCAGCGCATAGTGAAGCACAATCCCTGTTTGTTTGTGAAAAAGTCGCCCCACAAGGAGACCAAGGACATTCTCCTCCGCTTCTCTTCGGAGCTGCTGGCCAATGTGGGCGACATCACCCGCGAGCTGCGTCGGCTCGGCTATGCCCTTCACCACAAGCAGAGCTTCCTGGACGAATTCGACTACGCCTTCAACAACCTGGCCGTGGACCTGCGCGACGGCGTCCGCCTCACCCGCGTCATGGAGGTGATCCTGCTCCGCGACGACCTCACCCGCCAGCTGCGCGTGCCCGCCATCTCCCGGCTCCAGCGGGTCTTCAATGTCAAACTCGGCTTGAATGCCCTGAGCGCTGCAGACTTCCAGCTGAGCGGGGACATTTCAGCGGCCGACGTGGTGGACGGACACCGCGAGAAGACGCTGTCGCTGCTCTGGCAGATCATCTACAAGTTCCGCTCGCCCAAGTTCCATGCGGCGGCCCGCGTCTTGCAGTTGTGGTGGCGCCGCTGCTGGCTGCGTGTGGTCATCCGCCGGCGCGTGGCCCTCAAGCAGCGGCAGCGCTGCGAGCGGGCAGCCACCCTCATCCAGGCGGCCTACCGCGGCCACCGCGCCCGCCTGTACGTCGAAGTCTTCAAGGCGGAGCGCCTGGCAGCCGCCATTATCCTGCAGAAGTACACGCGCCGCTACCTGGCCCAAAAGCGGCTCTACCAAGGCTACCAGGCCATTGTTCGTCTGCAGCGCTGGTGGCGCGGCCTGCGCTTGTCTTGGGCCTGCCGGCGGCAGTTCCTCCAGCTAAGGGAGAGCGCCATCTTCCTGCAGCGCATCTGGCGCAGGAGATGCTTTGCCCGGCAGCTGCTGGCCAAGGCCGAGGAGCTGCGCCTGCAGCAGTCACAGCGGCGCCAGGAGGCCGCCTCAACCATCCAGATCCACTGGCGGGCAGTCAGCTTAGGCCGAAAGCAGCGGATCCTCTACAAACGTCAGCGGCAGCTTATCCTGGCCGTCCAGCAGCGCTGGCGCGCCACCAGGCAGATGCGGGAGCAGCTGCAGAACTTCAAGAGCCTGCGCGAGGGCGTCATCGTCCTGCAGGGACGCTGGCGCGGCAGACGCCAGCAGCGCCGCTTCCAGCAGCTGAAGGTGGCCACCATCTGCCTCCAGCGGCATTGGCGCGCCCGGCAAGCGATGCAGGCCCAGCGAGCCGCCTTCCTGGCCGCCAAAAACCGCCTGATCCTGCTCCAGCGGCGCTGGCGGGCCACCCTGGCCATGCGCCAGATCCGCCATGAGTTCCAAGGCCTGCGATCCGCTGCAATTGTCCTGCAGCGCAGGTTCCGCGCCCGCCTGGCCATGCGGCAGCAGCTGGCGGCCTACGCCCAGGCCAGGAGCTCAGTCATTGCCCTGCAGCTTCGCTGGCGGGCCACCCTCACCATGCGCCGCCAACTGGCCAGCTTCCGGCAGCTTCGTCTTCAAGTCATCCAAATCCAGAGGAAACGCCGAGCCACCTTGCTGATGCGGCAGCAGCGCCAGGAGTTCCTCCACCAGAAACAGGCAGCCATCTGCCTGCAGAGGCATTGGCGGGCCAGGCAGGAGATGCGGGCTGAGCGAGCTGAGTTCCTGCAGCTGAGGGAGGCTGCCCTCGTGATCCAGCGGCACTTCCGGGCCCACAAGGCCATGCGCTTCCTGCGGGCCAAGTACCGGGGCACCATGGCGGCCGTCACCTGCCTGCAGCAGCACTGGCGCGGCCACCTGGCGATGCGGCGCCAGCGAGAGGCCTACCAGCGGCTCCGACAGGCCACCGTCCGCATCCAGCGGGCCTACCGCTGCCGGCGCCACATGCAGGGAATCAAGGAGAACTTCCAGCAACTGCGCCGGAGTGTGATTTGCGTGCAGCTTCGCTGGCGGGCCATCCTGGCCATGCGTGGGGACCGCCAGGCCTACCTGAGGACCCGCCAGTTGGTCATTGTGAGCCAGCAGCGCTGGCGCGCTCAACTGGCCATGCGAAGGGAGCAGGCCGACTTCCAGAGGAAACGCCAGGCCGTGAAGAGGATTCAGGGATGGTTCCGTGGCCTGCAGGAGACCCGCCGCCTGAGGGAAGTCTACCACAGCCAACGCTCCCACATCCTCTGCCTGCAGAGGAAGTGGCGAGCCACGCTGGCTGCCCGGCAGCAGCGCCAGCAGTTCCTTGAGACCCTGAAGAGAGTGAGGAGGATCCAGGCCGCCTGGCGCGCCACCCTGGCCATGCGCAGGCAGCGGCTGGAGTACCAACGCCTGCGGCAGGCGGCTGTGGCCCTGCAGCGTCGCTACCGCGCCCGCCTGGCCATGCTCAGGATCCGCGTGCAGTACCAGATCCTGGTCTCCCTGACGGTCTGCCTGCAGCGCAAGTACCGAGCCCGCCGGGCCATGCAGCAGGCCCGGGCGGACTACCTACTGATCCAGCGCACGGCCGTCCATTTGCAGCAGAAGTTCCGCGGCCACCGCCAGATGCTTGCCGACCGGGAGCACTTCCGCCTGCTGCGCGGGTCCGTGCCGGACTTCCAGGCCCGGGCACGCGGCTACCTGGCGCGCCAGCGGTTCCAGGCGCTGATGACGCCGGAAATGCAGGAACTCATCCAGCAGAAGCGGGCGGCCAAGGTGATCCAGCGCTACTGGCGCGGCTATCGCACCCGCAAGCGCCAGCGCAGTGCCGGGGTGCTGGCCATCAGGAGGCGCCTGGAGCAGCTGCGCAGCGAGGCCAAGGCCATGGACTCGGTGCGGACGAAGGTCAAGGAGGCAGTGAGGTTCCTGCGCGGGAGATTCGTGGCCTCCGAGGCTCTGGCCATTCTGGCGCGTCTGGGTAAATTTGTGCTCTCTCATTCGCATCTTTTCATGCTCTTCTACGGCCTTGTTTACTCCCGGCAGATCGGCTGTCGCGTACGGTTCCTCATCTGCTGATGTGGTGCTCGGAGTTCATGTCCACCTTCTGCTACGGGATCATGGCCCAGACCATTCGGTCGGAGGTGGACAAGCAGGTCATCGAGCGCTGCAGCCGCATCATCCTGAACCTGGCGCGGTACAACTGCACGACGGTCAACACCTTCCAGGAGGGCGGCCTGGTCACCATTGCCCAGATGCTGCTCCGCTGGTGCGACAAGGACAGCGAGATCTTCAACACGCTCTGCACTCTCATCTGGGTCTTCTCGCATTGTCCCAAGAAGCGTCAGGTAAGGACTCCGTATTTGAAATGAGTTGAATGTTTATAATTGATGGAATCCTTTGCAGATCATCCACGACTTCATGACCACCACCGATGCCATTTACATGGTGCGCGAGACCAAGAAGCTGGTGGCCCGCAAGGAGAAGATGAAGCAGAATGTCCGCAAGCCGCGCAACCTGCCCGCCCAGCAGCCGCAGTTCTCCTCGAAGGCGCTGCCCAGCCTGGAGCCGGACTTCGGCATTATCCGCTATCGGCCCTACACCTTCCTCTCGTCGGTCTATGCCTTCGATACCATCCTCTGCAAACTGGACATAAACCTCATTTGACCCTGAGCCCGAGCCCCTTTTCCGTCAACTTTAGCTTGTAAGATTTCGTAATTTGTGTACTGTTTTCTTCGTTTTTGTACTTTCTTGATTTACGTTTAAACTGTAAGACCCCCGATATTGTTAAGTTTTTAAATAAAAAGACATTAAAAATTAAAAAGATTTGTTTGCCTGGCTGGCATGCGTGGCGCCATCTAGGAATCGACTGGTGCAACGCGGGCTCCCTTACAGCCGAGCAGCTTCACCTATTCACCCCTAGATGGCGCCACGTGGTATGTTGCTGTTTTTCTGACTTGTTGTGGGTGTGGGAGTGTGTGTTGTTGTGGCACACCATGTTGGTGTAGTTGTTGTTGTTCTGAACTCTCTTATTTCGCCAGAAACGGAGTTTGAAAAAATGCAAAAACCGACCCCTTAAAATCTGGAAAAGCACCAGGCGAACAGAAATCAGCAGGAGGTCGAAAATTTCAAATGCCTATATCTCGAAAACCAAGGAAGCGAGGTAAAAGGTCAAATATGTTTTGGAAAGGTCAAGAGGTTAGCTACAATCCTCAGCTATCAGAATTTGCCTAACTATAGCCATAAGGCAAGAATCGATTATTGGCGATTACGGACGAAGGACATGAGCTACGCATCAGCAAAGGACCTCATACGAAGAATAACGCTAAGCAGGTCCTATAGAGACCATCCGTTTCAAAATCGGTCCAGCGGTTCTCGAGATAATCCCATTTGAATAAAATCGCAATTCCGACCCCCAAAGTTTGC